>JAJJKW010001515.1:0-86780 GCA_023805745.1 Isotricha sp. YL-2021b | reverse complement strand
GAAGTAAAGATGATTCTTTTATTAAATCTTTAAGTCCTCTTATTAATTTTAATGGAGTTTTTGGACCAAAAAAAAAATAAATGTACTTCAAATAAAATAGAAATAAAAAAAGTTTATTAATAGTTTATTTTTTTGAATAATTATTAATTTAAATATTATGATTTTGTTAATTATTTTAATTAATTTTTGAATGCTTTGTTTTAACATTAAAAAAATTTAATTTTGAAAAAAAAATACTTTTTACAAGTTTATTATCTTTCAGTTTTATATTAAAAAATTTAATTCATCAAATTTCAAATATACAATAAAAATAAAAAAAATAAAAATCTTTATTTAAAATGTTTCTATAGTTAATTTTTACCAAATGAATAAAATTATTGTTTTTCATTTTTTTTATCATCTTCATTTCCATTACTTCCTTTTTTACTTACATTCATATTTAGAATATCATCATTTTTATTTGAAGTATTATTATTTTCATTTTCATTTCTTTTAGTTTCATCATCAATTAAATGCATTTTTTCAAAATTACTTTTATTTTGAGTACCACTAACTTTATGATTATTATTATTATTTTTTCCTTTTGGAACTTTTTGAGAATATCTCATATGAGCAGTTTTGGTTCTACTTTTAGGTAAAAGTTTATTATTTATATTATTATTTTTATTCTGATTATGTTCATCAATATTAATTTTTTCATTTTCAACAAGACTTGATTTAATAATTTGAGCACCATGAAATTTATTTTCTAATTCTTCTTCTTTCATTTTTTCTTTTATTTCTTCTGAATTTGTATCAAATAATTCATTATTATTTGTATTTATATATTCATTAATTTCTCTTTGAGTATTTAAAGTTGTTGTTAAATATAGTCTATTATATACTCTTTTTTCAACTATTTCAAACATTGTACTTTTTAAACATCTTTGAAGAAAATAACCAAAATTTGTATATTCTTCATCAGTTTTTTTCAATCCAGGAGAATATTGAATAAATGAAGGATAAATATTTTGATGTAAATTTTTATTTGGTTTATAACCTAAAAAATTACCATAAATTAAAAGGCAATTAATAACTATTAATATAATAGCAATAATATAATTATAAGCTTCATATTTTTTTGGTATAATTTTAATAGCAAAAAAAAGTATAGCACAAGCTAAAAGAATAACATGAAGAATAATCCATAAAACAATTGAAATATAAAAACATGAAGAATTTGAATTTTCATTTAAATCTTTAAAATCAAAACAATATTCAGAACTACATTCTTCACATTTAATTATTAAATGCATAATACAATATTGAATTAAACATTGAATATGACATAAAATATCACATTTACAAGGTTTAATTAATTTTTTACTTTCATCTTTTATTGAATTATATAAGTTTTCTGAAAGTTCTTTTTCATTCTTAACTTTTGATTCATCTCTTTTACAAAATATTTTTTTCTTTATTATAAAATGACAAAAGTCTTCAAATTGAAAAGTATAATCTTCCAAAGTATCTTTTAAACATAAAAAACAACGAGCTTCTCCATTTGCTCTATTATTATTTGGTTGTGATAACATTTTAATTTTTTTATTAATTATTTTTATTCTAATCTAAAAATTTCAGTTTTACTTAAAAGAAAAAAAAATAAAAAAAAAAGATTAGTTCAAATTTTTTCTTCTTTTTTTTCTACCAAAAAAAAAAATTTTATTTTGGTAAATTTTTATTTATGTTAATTGAATTATTTATTTGCTTCAATTAAATCTAAACCTTCTTTAATTCTAGATTCTAAAGAACTTTCAGATTGAAATATATCAATAACTTCATTTATATCAGGAATACCAATAATCATTCCAGTAATTTTTCCAATGGTATCATAATCCATTTTTATATTTGTTGCAATATTACTATTTTCAATTGCTTTAAATATTTGTTCTCCTAAATAATCTCTTTTTTCAGCATCATTTTCAAGACTATTAAAAATATTCATATCAATTTCTCTATTTTTTTCTTTTTTAACTTGTTGTTGAGTATTAATATTATTATTATTATTATTATTATTATTATTATTATTATTATTATTATTATTATTAGTATTATTATTATTATTATTATTATTATTTTTATTATTATTAATATTATTATTATTATTATTATTATAGTTATTATTATTATTATAGTTATTATTATTATTTTTATTATTATTATTATTATAGTTATTATTATTATTATTAATATTATTATTATTATTATTTTTATTATTATAATTTCTATTATTATTAAAAGTCCTTCTTTTATTATAATAATTTCCTCTATTATTATACATATTAGGATTCATCATCATATTTTGATTATAATAAAACATACCATTTCCCATATTATTCATCATTTGATTATTCATAATTTGTCTTTCTGCTTTTGGAATAAAATATTCTATTAATAAAGGTCTATTCCAACTTTCAAAGGAAGGAAGATATTTTTCATTTAATCCTAAAATTGCATTTTTGGCACTTTCTGGATTATCATAACATAAATAACCAAAACCTTTACTTGTAGGAATTTCTTTAAAAGTATCATGATCTTTAGTTTCTAAAATATATTTTTCAATTTTAACACTTTTTATATTTCCATATTTTGAAAAAGCATTTTTTAAATCTTCTTCAGTTGCAGTTAATGGAATATTTCTTATATGTAAATTACACATTTGATATTGCTGATTTAATTTATTATTTGTTTCTCTTATTTTATTTTCTAAATATTGTTTCCTTTCAAATTTATTTTGTTTTACTTCAACAAGTAATTTAGAATTTGGATCTGAAAGTTCTTTATCATTTGGTAAATTTCTTAAAGCATTATTTGTCATTTCTTGATTTTCAAATTGAACAATAGCAAAATTTCTTCCTATATGATCTAAGAAAATTTTACATGAAGTAACATTACCATATTTAGAACAAATTTTATTTAATTGTTCTTCAGTTAATTGTTGATTAAAGTTATTTATATAAATTTTTTGAACTTCTTTTTCATAATTAATTAAATTTCTTTCAATTCTTTTTTGGAATTGAGTAATTTCAATAATATTATTATTATCAAAAATTTTTTTTCCATTTGTTTCTAAAATTGCTTTTTGTGCATCATCAGGATTATAATAAGTAATATAACCATAACCTAAATTATTTCCATTTTCATCATCTATTAATTTTAAAGAAGAAATATCACCAAATTTCATAAAATATTCATAAACTTGTCTTGAAGGAACTGTTTGTGGAATTCCTTTAAAATATAAATTAGATTTTGTATTATATCTTATTGAACTATCTTTTTCATCCCACATTATTCTAACAGAATGACCTTTTATTTTTTTTAAATTCATATCTAATCTACATTTATTTGCAGATTCATAATCTTTAAATACTACTTTGGCACTTAATGGTTTATGTAATTCTAAATTTTTTTGGTTTTGATCTAAATTAATTACAATAATTTTGTCTTTAAAAGGTTCTAAAAACATTTCTAAATCATTTTGAATTATATTAGATGGAAGATCACTAAAGTATAAAACGTTTTTATCTGTTTGATTAGGTAACATTATTTAATTCTATTTCTCAAATATAATATTTTATTTTTTTTGTTTTTGATATTAATACTTTTAAAAATAATTTTTTTTTTTCGCGTTTTGGCTTTAATTTTTTTTTCATATTTTTTATTTAATTTTTAATTTTTTTACTAGTTTATTAAAAATGATAATTTAAAGAAAGAATTTAACTTTTATTGAAAGCTATAGTTTATTTAATTATTATTGATTAATGTATTAAAAAGTGGAATTATAAATTAAAATATTTGAAAAAAATAAAATAAATGAATTGTATCAAATGGAAAAAAAGATTTTGAAAAAAATAGAAAAAAAATTATTTAATAAAAAATATAGAAAAAATAGAATATATTTATAACTAGTTAGTAATTTATTGTTAGAAATAATATGAAAAATTTATAATGTTGCTAATAAGTTTACTACAATTTTTTCAAAACAAAAAATAGATAATTCAAACTTTTAAAAAATTTATCAATATTTATTATATAATAATGAATATTTGAATTTGAAAATTACAAAAAAAATAGAGATTAATAATAATTTTGATGAAATATTGAAATGAAAAAAATTATTGTAATCTTAATGATTTAAATAAAACTTAAATTATGTATAAAGATAAATTTTTTCGTAAATATAAAACTTAAATTAATATAATTAAAAAAATTTATTGCATTTTTTAAAAATTAATATATGGAAAAGGAGTTAAATAACCATTATTTATATATATGTTTTGCAATATTAATAAATCTCATAATAATATTTTATTTCTTGGTAACTTTAAAATATGTTTTAAGTCAACTATGTAATTCAAAAAAAAGAATTTATTTTATGGTTTATTGGTTTGATATATTATTAATAATATTTTATTTCATAGTTTTATCCATATTTTTTAGTATATATATATTTTATGATGGAGAAGAAAAAATTTTTGATTTATTAAAATTAATAGAAGTTTATATACCAATTGTTCTTTCAGGTAATTTTTTAATGAATATTATATTATCTTTTATTTTAATTAAATCAATTATAAGAATAAAAAGTTTAAATATCGGAGGACTTTATCCATTAGAATTAATTAATTTTGTTGATCAAATAGATATAATTGGCATTTATTCGATATTATCTCATTGTGTTAAAACAATTATCATTTGTTTTTTAGATATTGCAATTATTTCATATATTTTTTATGAATTAAAATCGCAAGAAATTTATGTTAATTTATATCAATTAATTATATGTTTTGTTCAACTATTTTTTATTAGAATTTTAACTATAAAATCTAGATCTCTTAAATCAGAAAATATTTTTTCAAATAATTTTTCCAATGAAAAAATTTATAATATTACAAAACAAAAAATCATTATATTATCAGAACATTTAATCAATAAATCAATTTATGATTTAATATTAAACATTCCCACAATTATAAGATTTGCAATTGAAAGACAATTATTGAATAATGATAAATTGATTGTCACAATTGAAATTTTTATAGAATATGTGTCGTTTTTTATTTACAATATTTTATTTGGTGCAATGTTATTAAAAGTAGACAAAAAAAATAAAAATCCAATTTCAAAATTAATGAAATTGTTTTATCTTTTAAAATTATGTAAAAATTCATTTGGATTAAAAAATAATAATATAAAATTATTTAAACCTATAATAATTGATCAGACAAAAAATAGTGTGTTAGAATATTTAAATTCAGAAGAAAATTCCTTTTTAAATGAAACTGAAGAAAGATTATTTAATTCAATAATAAAAAAAACTTTAGATTTAGGATTAAATGAAACAAAAAATCAATTAGAAGAAGATAAAAAATCAAAAAATTTAAATATTGAAAATTTAAATAAAAATATTATAGAACAATTATTATATAAAGGAGAAAAAGAATATTTACCATGTAATTATTTTATTATATTTAAATTACTTTATTTGTATTTTAAAACAAATTTAAATGTTTATAGAAAAATAGAAAAAGATATAGAAAATGAAGGAATTCCATTTCAAAATATAAATTTAAAGGAAAAATTAAGTTTACAAAATATAAGAGAAACAGTATCAAAGTTAAACAGAATAAGTATAGATAATAGAGAAAAAATAAAATCATTTAATAAATTTGAATTAAAGCAGTTAATGTATACTATAGATGATCAATCTATAAAAGAAGATTTTATAAAATATATAATTAAAGATGATACTTATTCTAAAAGTACAAGTATATCAAATAAAAGAAATAGTGAAAATTCAAGTTTAGATAAAGATGATAATTCTGAAAATTCTAATAGTAGAAATAAAAGTAGAAATAATCGTTCTTTAAATTCTATTATTATTAATGTTTCTTATGATGATTGTGAATTTTTTATTGAATCTTTAATGGGAGAAATTTTATTTGATTTATATCCTTTTTATCAAATTTCCATTAATGATATTTTATATTCTCTTGATATCAGTAATAATAAAGAATTATTAACTTATTTTTTTGAGAATAAAATTCAAAATAACAATTTTAATACTTATTATTCAAAAGATACATTTTTGACTTTTGAAATTTATGATAATAATTTAATATCTTATTCTCAATTAGAAAGTTTTATAGCGAATTATAAAAGTTATTTAATGGAAAAAATATCTAATTTCAATTATACTTTTCTTCCTTTAATTTTAGGAATCTTTAATATAAGATATTTAAATTATAATAAAATCATAGTTTTAAGTAGAAATCCTCTTTCTTTTACACCTTTTATAAGTTATAATAAATGGATAAATTTTAAATTTATAGAAGGAAATGAAATTAAAAATATTTCAACAAATTCTGAAGAAGTAATAGATATTAATGAAATAGAAGTTAAAAATAATATTGAAATTCAGGAAGAGGAATATAATGAAATTGTATTGACTTTGCAAAATGATATGAATTTTTTAAAAACACTAAATTTTGAATTAAATTTTGGTTTGAATTTATTTATTATAAGAGATTTAAAACAAAAACCAAATTTTTCAATTGAAAGTAGTATGAATATAAGTGAAATAGACACTAATAAAAATTTAAATTTTACAAATAATAATATTAATATTAGTCTTGGAATATTAGATTCAAATGAAGGTTTTGAAACAATATTAAGAGATACATCTTTATTTAAAGAAAATATTGTATTTGCTGTAAAAAAATGTAAAAAATATTATGGAAGTGATGTGATATCTTTATTAGAAACAATATATTACAATTCAGTTGATAAACAGAAAATTTTTAGAATATATTTTACTGATATTTTTAAAAAGAAAAAAAGAGTTCTTGTAAAAGATAATGAAAATACAAATATTATTTCAAATACTATAAGTAATTCTTTATCAATAGATGAAAGTGAAATAAAAGAAAATAATAATAATTATTGTATTCAACAAAAATCAAAAATTTTAAGAAAAATAAAAAGAGCAAATACAAGTTTTTTGGAGGCTCCAAAAAATAAATTTTATTTAACAATTCAAGAAAATGATGTTTAAATTAGTATATTTATAATATATATTTTAATTTTTATTATTCTAATTTTATATTTTTTAATTCACTAATAATCTTACTGGCATTAGAAGATAATTTATCTTTAGAAAAAAGAATTTTAATTTTATTTTCTTTTAATTTATCGCAAAAATCCTTTAATTGATCATCAGAAAAAGAATTATTTTTTAAATCAATTAATTCTAAATTTTTCCAATCTTTGATAATTTGAGCAATTGAAGTTAATAAATTAGGAGTAATTTCACATGTTTGTAAACTAATTTCTTTAAGGGCTAAAGTTGCTCTTAATTGATTTAATATAATTAAAGGTCCCATTTTTCCAAATTGATTATCATTTAATTCTATTTTATATATATTTGTTCTACTCATGAAATTCAATATTTGAGGTGAAGAATCTTCATTTAAATTACAATTATTTAATTTAATAACATTTAAATTTTGATTCTTTTTTAATCCTATTCCAAATAAATTTGCTGTTTGAGCTTCTATTACATTTCCACTTATATCTAAATATTTTAAAGGAGGATTATTTGATAAATAATCTCCTAATGAAATTATATTTTCTTGTTTCAAATTATTATATGATAAATCTAATTTTTTAATTGAACTGTTTGAATTTGTTAAACAATTAATTAAAGAATTTAAACCATTATCATTTATATTATTATTTGATAAAAATATTTCTTCTAATATATTATTTGTACTTAATGAATCTGCGATATAAAATCCACCATTCTGAGAAATTGAATTTTTATTTAAAATTAAAATTTTCAAATTTTTACTCTCTTTTAAATATTCCATTATTAATTTAAGATCTTCATCTTTAATATTATTATTAGATAAATCAAGATAATGTAAATTAATTAAAGATTTAATAACTGTCATAATTTTAGTACTGAAAAGATGTTGATTTAAATAATTAGAATTAAAGCATATTTGTTTAATATTTTGTTGATATAAAGAAACATTAGATAAAATTTTATTAATTGAATTAACTAAATTAAAGTTTTGGAAAGTATAATTAATTTTCATATTAGCTAAATTATATACGAGTTTATCAATATTTTCATTATTATTTTTTGGAATATCAGGTGGAATTTGAGGAATATTAAAACAAGAATTAAATCTTATAAAATTAGGAGAATAGAATTTAAAAGTATGAGCAACATTATCAATAGCTTCAGCTTTTAAAATATTTCCTGTAATTTCTACTTTAATATTTCTATCAGTAATATTTGAATATTGATTATATATTTCATAATAATTTTCAAAAGAATAAACTTCTTTACCATCAATATATAATTTACCATTTTTAATTCCATGAATTAATAATTCAACTAAATTTCTCATATCTTTAAAAACTCCACTATCATATTTTTGAATTCTTTTTTGAACTAATGGAACTATATCTTTATTAACAAAGTCTTCTAATTTAATATCAAAATCAAATTTTTTATCATATTTTGATATAAATAATGAAGATATTTGATTTAATGATTTGGGATTTTTTAATCTTGTTATTATATTTTTATTTATTAATTCATAACATATTTCTATTATTGTTCCATCATCAAAATCTTCAAAACTTATTTTTGCAATAGAAGTATCTAATTTACCATTTAATATAGGTATTTCACCATTTAAAAATATTTTCTTAGAAATCATTTTATCAAAAGCAACAAAAAATATATCTTCAATAAATTCATTTTGCATTGAACTATTTGGAAAGTTTGAATGATTATTATATGAATTTTCTTTATTTGTTAAATCTTTAAAAGCAAAATTTAAATAAGAGTTTAAGTTATTTACAATATTATTTGTAATATTTTGAATTGAAATTCCAGCTTCATATAAATATAAACAAAATAAATAATCTATTAAAACTTCTTTTGTAAATGAATATTTATCAAAAGTAGAATAAGTTTTATTGTTATTATTATTATTATTATTATTTGTTTGAGAATTATCAGTTTGAACATTTGAAATTTCCATTGAATTTGAAATTAAAGCACTTTTATCTTTTGATGTTTCATATTTTTCTAA
Source organism: Isotricha sp. YL-2021b (assembly GCA_023805745.1). Taxonomy (NCBI): domain Eukaryota; phylum Ciliophora; class Litostomatea; order Vestibuliferida; family Isotrichidae; genus Isotricha; species Isotricha sp. YL-2021b. Next base: position 77,631 of record JAJJKW010001515.1, on the reverse strand, counting down.
TTTTAATTCTGTTTCTTTTGATTTTTTCAATAAATTATCATATAATATATTTAAGTTTTTAACCATATCTGATTTTTTTTCAACATCTTTTATATGTTGTTTATTTTCATTTAAAGTTTTATCTAATAAATTTTTTTGTTCTTCTATCTTTTCATTTTTGGTTTTTATTTCTTTTTCTAATTCTTCAACTTTTTTTTGATGAATTTCTTCTAATTTTTTCTTCGTTAATTCTTCAATCTCATCATTTAATTTTTTTAATTTATTAATCTCTAAATCATAATCACTTTTATCTTTTGAAATTTGATTTTCATATTTATCTTTTAATTCTTTAATTTCTTTTTTATAGTTTCCACTAAGAGTTTCTATATTTTTTCTAAATGTTTCATTTTCTGATTTCATTTTATCATAACCTTCAATTTTAAATAAATCTTCTTGATATTTAATTTTAATAATCATTAAATTATCATTTTCATTTTTTGCTGTTTCTAAATCTTTTTTAGTAGTTTCTAAAATTGATTTTAATTCAGTATTTACCTTTTTAATATGAGTATTTTCTTCAATATATTTATTTATAGTTTCATTTTTTTCTTTTATTTCTTCTTCTAATTTATCTATTTTTTTAAAAGATTCAATTAAATTTTGATCCCATAAAGACCATTTTTTAAAATTTTCAATTTCTTTACTTTGAACTTTATATTTTTCTTCCCATTCAACATTATCATTAAATAATATTTTAATTTGTTTATCTTTTTCTTGAATATTATTATTTAATTCTTCAATAGATTTATCTTTATCATTAATTAAAGAATTTAAGTTAATAATTTCCATTTCATTTGTATTAATAATTTTTTCTTTTTCATTAATCAAACTATTTTTTAAAGAAATATCACCTTTTAATTGTTTTATATTTGAAGTTAATTCTTCTATTTTTGCCATATTATTTATTTGTTGTTTATTTAAATCAATCATTTCATTATCTTTTTCATCTAATTCAATTTTCAATTGAGAAACTTGTTCTACAAACATATCAATTCCATTAACTTTTTTTTTTAATTCATTTTTTTCTTTAACTTCTTTATTTAATGTATCTCCTAATTGTTTTATTTTTTCTTGTAAATTATTTATTACTGTTGAAGTTAATTTTTCTATCATATTTTCTAAATTTTTATTTTCTGTATATAAATGGATTAATTTTTTTTCATATAATTTTTTTATTGAAGTAATTGATTCTTCTAATTTTTTTTCATCATTTGAATTTGCTTCAGCATTTTTTTTTATTTTATCAATAACTCCAAAAAATATATCTTTATCAGAAGGACTTATTGTAAAATAATTTTCAGAATTTAATTTAAGTTTTGGATTATTTTTATTTTCTTCTTTATTTTTTTCCCAATTAGTTAATTTCATTTGTAAATCATTTGGATTAAACATTAATAATTTTTTTTTATAATATTCTAATTGCTTTTCATAATTAGTAAACATATCATTTGCTTGTTTAATAAATGTTGAAAATTTATCTTTTGAAGGAGTATTTGATGATGCTTTTTCAAATTCTAATTTAATATTTTCCATTTCTTTATTTACTTTATTTATTTCTTGTTGAGAAGGAAATGGAGAAATATTTTTAAAATCAACTTGTTTTTCTTGGGATATATTTTCTGGAGTATTACTTCCTTTGCTCATTATTGAATTTAATCTTTCTTTAATTATATCATTATTTGAATCAGTCATTTTAAATAGATTAAATACTTTTTTTAAAAATTTATTATTTTATAATAAAAAATAAATAAATAATTATATATAATACTTAAAAAAAATAAGAAATTTACATTTATTAAAAATTTGAACTTGAACCAAAAAGACATTTTTTAACAAGTTCTTTTTGCATTAATTGTTTAACATCTAAATGAATTTCATCATATTTTTGACTATTTTTAAACATATTTATTTCATCTTCAGTTATTTTTTGTCTTATAAATTTTAAATCATCTAATCTTTGTCTAATATATAAAATAATACTTAAAATTTTTTGTTGTTTTTTATCTCCTTCAAAAATTTTTAATAATGATTCATAATTTCCAACACTTTTTCTTCCAAATAAACTATCTCTTAAAGTTTCAATAAAAGCTTCATCTTTATTTTCTTCCATATTTTTATCACCAAACATTCTCATAGTTTCTTCATTTCTTGTATATAATTTAATAAATTTTTTATTTATTTCTTTTCTAATTTTAAGTTTTTGTTTTTCATATTCTGTTAATACTCTTCTATGAGTTTTTCTTTCATTTTCTTCTTCATGATTATTAGTATTTCTTTTAGGACTTTTATTAGCAAAAAATTCTTCTACAACAGAAATTCTTCTTATATTTTCTTTTACTTTTAAATCACTTTGCTTTTTTTTTAAAACTTTTAAAATAATTTTTAATTGAATTTCTTCTAATGAAATAGTAGCAATTTTTAATAAATAATCAGCTTGTTCATGTGTTAAAAATTTAGGAAAATGATGATATTCTAAATTAGTTTGTAATTCTAATAAATTTCTAACAACCCAAATCATTCCTTCTCCTCTTGAATCATATCCACTTTTTAAAATTTCCATATAATATTGTCTATGTTCTTTTATTAATTCATCATTTACTTGTTTATAAAAATTTTTTTCATTCTCAATTCTATTTATTTCATCTAAACATATTTTTTTTTCTGAATCTATTGTTTTCATATTTTCTATATATTCTATTTGAGCTTGTTTTATATTATTTTTTAATTGAACATTTTTTTTTGAAGCTTCCATATTCAAAATAAAATTACTTATTTTTGAAGCTTTGTTTATTCCATTTTTTAATTTTTTTTTTGGTGAGTTATTATTTAATTGTTGTCTTTCATAATCTTCTTGAAATTTTTCTAAAACGGATTTTCTTCTATTAAATAATATATTAAAGTTTTTTGTTAATTGAGTTTTTTGATTATATATACTACTTAATTTTTCATTTGTTATTTTTTTTTTTATTTTTTTATCATATATTTCATTATTAACAGATATTAATTCTGAATGTAATTGATTTTCATATTTCATTTTTTCTTTTATAACTCTATCATAATATTCATTATTTATTTCTTCTGATGTCATTGCATTTATAGTTTTACTATCAACTCCTATATTTTGTTCTATCTCTTTTTGATTTTTTGGTTGAAATAAAGAAAAATTAAATCTTGTTTTTGTTTTTGCTATATTATTTCTTAATATACTTCCTTGATCTTTATTTCTTTTATTAAAAAAATCTTCTAATATTTTATTTGATGCAGCACCATTTTCAATTAATTTATTAAAATTTGATTTTGACCTTAAAAGAGAATGAAATTGATCTAATTTTCTTTGTTCTTTTCTTAAATGTATCTTTTTATACAATGAAGATAATTTTTGATATAATATATCAGGATCTTCTTTAACTATTGATAAATGTTCTTTATCCCAATTATCTAATTTTTTCATTAATATTTTATATTTATCTTGATTATAACTTTGATATATTTTCTTTTTTGGTATTTTTTTTGAAAAATAACTGGATAATAATTCCCTTGAATGCATATTATTTTTAAAATTATCTAAAGTTAATTCAGGAATTTCAACATTTTTTTTTCTAGGTGAAACTAAATAATCTTTAGTAACTCTATTATAAATTGTAGAAATATTAGCATTATTATTATTATTATTATTATTATCATTATTATTATTATTCTCATATTTTGATTTTAAAGTTGAAATATTTATCAAAGGAATTTCCATAATAAATTATTTAAAAAAAATAAATAAAATTAAAATAATATTCTACTAAAAAAAATAAATCAAGAAATAAAAAAATATAATAAAATAAACGAAACAAAAAAAAAAAAATTTTATAAAATTCCATTAATAAAAATCTTAAAAAACAAAAGAAAAAAAATATAAAAAATATTTTTAAAAAATACTACAACTATCATTTCTTCCAGAATACCCTTTTAAATAGCAATCAGTACAACAATCATAATCACATCTCCTACAATACATAGAAATAGGTTTTCCTCTTCTTTTACAAACATCACAAATCCATCCATTTCTTTTAGTTAGATATAATTGATGATTATGTCTATTAGTAGAATAAAGTAATCTACTACAACAATATTGGCAAATATCCATATCACAAGCTCTACAAGAATAACACATACTTCCATCTCCAATTCTATTACAAATATCACATCTTAAATTACTTGAAAAAAGTTGTGAAGTAACAGGATGAATATGAGGAATAACTTGATTATTATACATATTACTAAATTGTTGTCCAACTGCAATTTGAGGACTAAAAGAAGTAGGTTTAGAATAATAATTTTGTTGATATTGTGGTTGTTGATATTGACTAGAAAACATTGGAGGTTGTTGATATTGATTAATCATTGGTTGTTGATATTGATTAGTCATTGGTTGTTGATATTGATTTGTCATTGGTTGTTGATATTGATTAGTCATTGGTTGTTGATATTGATTTGTCATTGGTTGTTGATATTGGTTTGTCATTGGTTGTTGATATTGGTTTGTCATTGGTTGTTGATATTGATTAGTCATTGGTTGTTGATATTGGTTTGTCATTGGTTGTTGATATTGATTTGAATAACCTGATGAAGGTTGTTGGTATTGGGAAGCCATTCCTTGGTTGCCATATTGGTTTTGCATACCAGGATTGTAGTATGGGTTCATTTTTTTACTTTTTTTTAATTTTTTTATTTGATGATTTTTTTTTTGGGTTATATATTTTTTTTTGGAGTTTTTACGTTTTTTTTATAATTTATTTTATATTCTAATTTTTTTTTCTTGTAATTTATAATAAAAAGAAATTAATTTGTGTTTGTGTTTGTATTTGTATTTGATGTTCTTTGTTCTTCGTCTTTTGATATATTTAAGGTTTCTTCTTCGGCTCTTATTGCTATTCCTAATTTTGTAAATTCATTTAATCCACAAAAATTTAAAATAATAAATTCATTAAATACAAAACAACAAAATAAAAGGAAAAAATAACAAATAAAAATAAGAACATTATATATATTAATTTTTTTACTTTTCTTTAAAAAAAAATTTATTATTTTACATATTGGTTTACTTGAATAAGAAACTAATGTAATATGTGTTGGATTTAAAAATTTACAAGTGAGAGTTGTAAAAAAGTTCACCATAAAATTTATTATAGTCATAAGACTGAAAGATAGAAAATTATCAATCAAAATTTTTTTAGATAAACTTTCATAAATAGTCCTATAATCATCTTGAATAATTAAATGATGAAAAATACTAAACAAAAATGTTAAAATACTTCCAATCACACCAGAAAAAAATAAAATTTTAAAGGGAGAACAATGATTTTTGTCCATTAAATATTTATTGGATACATATAAAAAAATATTGAAAAAGTTTCTGATTATAATTTGTAAAGAACCCATAAGACTTAAAAAAGAAATTTTACTTTCAATATTATTTAAAAAATCTAAAATATCAATTAAAAGTGCTAATAAAACAATAAAATAAATCATAACTTTATGATGAAGAAAAATTCTAAAATCTAATATAATATAACTAAAATATAATACAATTAATAAATTAAAAAATTCAATTTCCTTATTTAAAGCAACACTTGTTTCAATAGAATAAAAGAATATTAATGAATTTGAAAAATCAATAATTGAATTTAAAAATATTATTAAATTATTAAAATTAGGATATAATTCTTCAAATTCTTCTTTAATAAAAATAAAAGTTCCATAATATTGATTAATTTTATATTCCTTATTTTCTTTTTCTTTTATCAAAGAAGCATTATTACTTAATTCTGATTTATTTAAATATTTTGAAATCGGGATAAAAATTCCAGATAACATTTCTCCTATAAACATTGATAATGAAAAACAATAAGGATCTTGAGAAAAAGGATTTGAAATATATTGGTTTAAGATTGAATATAAAATATATGTAATAAAAAGTAAAATTAAATAAATATGTTCAGTCCTAATTTCACCACATTGAAAATAATACATTTAATTAAAATAAGATAAAAACTTTTAAAATGTTAAATAATAAAATATTATTAAATAATTATTTTAAACATTAATATTTTAAAAACTTTTCAATATCTTTATATATTCCAACTTTCAGATAAGAAAAAGAAAGATTCATAATATCTAAATATTTTTCAGAATTTAAAATATCAAGAGCAACGAATTTTTTATCTCTAAAACTTAAAATTTTTTTAAAAACATTAATTAACTGTTCAAAATAATCTTTTCCTAAAATAATATTTCTAAAATTTGTCATAACTTCTTTTTTATCTTTAACTTCTTTTTCATTAATATCTTTTTCCAAAATTAATTTTCCTTTTTCTAATTTACTAAATTCTTTAATATAACCTTCATCATCAAACAAAGCATTATAACCACCATTAAATTTATTAACAGAAAAGTCTCCAAATAATAATCTTTCTTGAGTAGAAGAATAATAAAAACATTTATTTCCAGCTTTAGCTCCATTTGCAGTAAAAGTACCATGATAACAATAATAATCATTATTATTCTTAGAAAGAATTGTTGCTTTTTTTGGTTTTCCTTTATCAAATTCTCCAATAACAGCTTCTAAATTTAATGAATCAAAATCATTAAATAAATTTATATTTTTTGGTTGATTTATCCATAAATTTATTCCTCTTCCTTGTCTTTGATCATCTTGCCAATAACCAAAATACATTTCTTGAGAAATTGAATCTTCTTTTATTTCTGGTTTAAAAGTATATAAACCATGTTTTGATCTTATATCATCTAAATAATATCCAAAATATACATCTCCATTTTTATATTCATTTAAACAATATCCTTCTCTTTCAAATAATCCATTTAATATTCCCATAAAATTTAATTTAGAATATTTCATTTGTGCAATATACATTTGAGCATTCATTTCATCTCCTTCCCATTTTTTTATTATACAATTTTCATCTTTATATTGTCCATATTGATTTATATCATTTAATACTGTTTGTTTATTAAAAGGGATTTTATCTGAGGTTGGAATTTTTTCAAAATTTTTTGACATTTTTATTAGTTTTTAAATATGTGAAATTATTTTTTTTTATTATTTATATTTTTATTTTTTACTTTATTTATATTTATGAAATTCATAAAATAAAAAATAAAGTTTATATTCATTTTATTATTTTTATATTATTTCAAATCAATTTTAATATTCTTTTTTTCATATAAAGAATATCATTATGAAATCAAAAAATCAAATATAATTATTATCTTTGTTTTTTAAAAAGAATTTAATTTTTTATTTTGGAAAAATATATTTTCTTTTAATAAAATTTATAAAAATAATTTTTTTATTCAATTTTTTTATATACTAAACACCATCTACTTCTTACTTTTGAATTTTTATTTTCACAACAATATTTTAATTTAAAAGCTTTATCTTGTGGAAAATAAATAGGTCTATCAATTAAATTTTCATTTTTTTTTTCAACAGGAAATAAAAAAACTAAAATTCCATTTTTTTTCAAACAATCTTTAGCAAAATTAATTAAACTTTGATAAATAGTATTAATTTCACAATGACTAGTAGGTAAAAATAATCTTTTTTGATTATTTCCGTAATGAATATAATCAAAATTATTATCATAAATATTATGATTATATTCATTAATAATATTATCATCTAATTTTTTATTTAATCTTAAATCTCTTTTTCCTTTTTTATTTTCGCTTAATCCAGTTTTTTTAGAAGAAGCTCTCCAACCATAAGGAGGATCACATATAATAGAATCAAAAAATAAATTATTTTTTTTAAAAGAATGATGATTAATATCTAATCTAATAATTTGAGGTCTTATTAAATTATAATCATCAAAATTAGAAAAAATATTTCCTTCATGTTTAATATTATTTTTATTATTATTTTCTCTAATATAACCAACAGAATAACCATTTAATACTCTAATATCTAAATCACATCCAAAAGAATTTGCTCCAAAAAAAGTTCCTGGAATTAATAAACTTCCTGTTCCTACAAAAGGATCTATAATATTATCATATTTTTTAATTTGAGCAAAATTTGTCATTAAAAAAGATAATGTATGATCTGTTGATGTTGGTCCTAAATATTTTCTATTATTTAAATCAAATTTTGTATAATATCTCATTTCTTTTTCATTTTTACCATATATTTCTTTTCCATAAATTGCTTTTTCTAATTTTCCTTCTTTTGAATATAATAAAAATATTATAAATATTCTATCTGAATTTTCTATATTTACTTTTCCTTTTAACATATATTTATTAAATTTTAACATTATTTTTTCTTGTTCTTCTCTTTTCATTTTTAAATTTCTTGTATCAAAATCATATCTAAATGTTAATTCTGAATTCATTTCTTCTTTATATTCTTCTTCTTTAATATTATTAATCATTTCATCTATTGTTTCTCCTTCAGATATTATTTTTATTATATTTCTTAAAAGAATTGCTCTATCTATTATTTTTTTACATATTTCTTTGTTTTCAATTCCATCAAAATTAATTCTTATAAATGGATTTGTATTTGTATCATATGTAAATGTATCTGAGTTATATTTTAAATTTTGAATTTTATTCATTTCACATATTGAAAGAAATTCTGTTAAATTAAATTCGAGAAATGTTGGTTTATTTATGAAAGTTAATATATATTTATTCATTTTGGAATAAAAAATTCTATTTTAAAATAATTTTCAACATTTAAATGTTAAATTTTAAATTAATTTATAAATTATTTATAATAATTTATTTTTTATTATTTTTATGTGTTTTTTCTTTTTTTAGATTGTTTTGACTAGGTAATAAATTTCCAAAAACTTTTAAACTTTTACAACATTTATTCTTAGTAGTTTTAGGACTAGAAATAAATTTACTTAAATTATTATTTTTATCATTCTCATTTCTCTCATTTAATATATTTAATTTATCTTCATCTTCATAACTTTCAGTTTCAACATATATAGCATTAATATCAATTGAATCTTTTGTTTTAAAAGATGAATATTGCCAATTATTTTTAAAAAAAATAACAATACAACTTAAATTATCAGTACTATTTCTTTTCAAAGCATTTTTAATAATTAAATCAGCAGATTTTAAATATTCATTTTTATTATCTTTGATTTCAGCAATTAAATGAATTAATTCAATATTTTTCATAACATTAAAAATACCATCTGAACCTAAAATAATAAAATCAGAATCAGAAGAAATTTTATAAGAAATAATTTCTGGATTTGGAATAATAGTATTAGGCATTCCACCATATGATAAAATTTTTGAAGAAAAATCTCCTATACTCCTTGTAATAGATAATCCACCAGGATTAATTCTATAAGGACCAACTAAATAAATATTATTATTATTATTATCATTTATTATATATTGATTTAATGGAATTTTTTCTTGATAAATTTGACTTCCATTATTTTCAATTCTACTCTTTTCTTTTTCATTATTTAAATTATGATCATTTGTTAATATTCTATAATTTTTTCCATTATTATTAGATAAAATTAATCTACTATCACCACAATTTGCAACATATATTATATCATCAATTATTAAACAAACAATAGCACAAGAACCAGATTCACTTTTTTCATATAACATATAAAATTCTTCTTCTGCTTTATCAAAACCATATTCTAAAGCTTCAATTGGATTTTTTGGAAAAAATTCATTATTTAATATAAATTTATGCAAATTTTTCATTAAATATTCACTACAAGTTACACCACAATGACCATCAAATATTGCAAAATATGATAAACTATTTGGCCATTGTCCAATATAATTATTTGGTTTGTTTATATTTATTAATGATATTATATTATCTTCATTTAAATCTTTACATAAACCTTTATAAGAATTCATACAATATGAATCTATTATACAAAAGGGATAATTTTGTATTATTTCATTTTGAGAATCTGGATATAAAGGAAAATCTAAATTTATTTCATTTAATTTAAATAATTTATTATTTTTTTTGGAATTAAGTAATTGTTCTATATTTATTATTATTTCTTTTTTAGTATTTGGTAATGTTTCTAATTTTAATTCATTTCCTATATTTTTTATATTATTTGATGTATTTGCTGTTGTTGTTGCATTTTTTATACTTAAATTTGTTTCATCTCCACTTAAATATAAAAAGGATTTATTATATTCTGTTTTATTTCTATTTACTTTTCTTAAATTTGAATTATATTCTGTTATTCTTATTGTATTTGTAGATATTTTCCCTTTTTTCTCTTTATTTAAATTTTTATAATTGTATTTATTTTTTAATGTTGGAGATTTCTTTAAACTTGGTTTTTTCATTTTTGTGTTTATTGGAATATTTGATAATAAATTCGAAGAATTTGCACTTTTATTATTATGGTTTTTTTGATGTTTTGTTAATTGATTATATTTTTTGAGAAAATAATATGATTGAGAATTTAAATTATGTTCACCTAAAAAATTTAAAAAGTTATGTTGAAATTTATTTATCTGAGCTAATAAATTGATATTATTTAAACTATTATTTTTTTTTTCATTATTTAAATTTTTCTGTTTTGAACCAATATTATTATTATTATTATTATTATTATCATTATTATTATTATTATTATTATTAAGATTATTATTCTTCATTAATGATTTTTGTTTTGTTCTTATTTGAGTATTATTTTCAAATTTATGATTATTAAACTTAGATAAATCAGTTCCACTTCTTTGCGAAAATTTATAAACTTTCAAATTAGTTTTTTCCATTTTAATTTTATTTATTTTAACATTCAATTTTAAAAATAATCTAGAAAAATAAAATAAATAAAAAAAGTAAATAAAATGAAAATGAGATTTATATTATTATTATATTTATTTGATTTAATAATTACAATGAATCAAAAGATATAAGCAAAACAATAGAATAGTTAATAATTCATGCAAATAAAAATTCAAAAGGAAAATCAACTATATTTGTAGGAAAAGCTTTAAATGCTGTAAGAGTTAAATTCATTATTCAATAAAAGAATATTTCTATCATTAAAAAGGAATTTTAACTGAAATTTGAATTACAGAAAAAGTGATAAAGATGAGAGAGAAATTAGAGATATTTATGTTCAAACTCCTACTTCAAAGCATCCTAATGGTCATATTGCTATGTTCACTGGAGTAAAATGTGTTTCTGATTTTGTTTAAAAAAACGATAATATTTATTTAGATGGAGAAAAATATTATTATGGATCTCCTGGATTAGAATAAAAAGAATGATTTATTAAATTAATATTTATTATTTTTATTTATTCTTTTTTTTTGATTTTTAGGAGTAATTTTTATATAAACTTTTTTATTTGTAGTTATATTTTTTAAATATACAATAAAAAGAATAATAATATTATTTATAAATTTGATAAAATATAAAAAATATATTATCCTTTTGAACATGATAATTATTTACTAAAATACAAATGTAAAATTTGTCTTAAAAGTTTTCATAATTCATAATTAAATAATAAACTGCTGTAGCATGACAAATTATATTATTTTTTAAACAATTTTTGACATAATCAATATCATATCCAAGATTTTGAATTTTATTAAAAATAGTATTAATTTTTTCCTTTTCATTAATTCCATTATCTTTTTTAATATTATTATCATTATTACAATTATTATTTAAGGTATTATTTTTAATACTAGTTGAAATAGAATCTGTTTTAGTATTAATTAACATTCCATTATCTAATTCATCATTATTATTTAATTCATAAATCATATTAAATTCTCTTACTTTATTACCAAAACAAATTATTCCATTTTCTAAAGTTAATTCCATATCAAAAAAATCATCAGAATCTTCATCACTTTCTTCATCATTTCTAAAATAATTTTTCATTGAATTATATGGAGCTAAAATATAACTTTTAGTTCTTATATTCATATTATTATTTAAATTATTTTTATCATCTATTTCTAAATTACTTAAACTAAAATTTTCTTTTATATCATCAATTTTAGCATATCTATAATCAATATAAGTTTTACTTAAAACCATCATTTCCGCTTTAGTAAATAAATGATATTTATTATTATTATTATTATTATTATCTTTCAGCCAAGGATGATTTAAAACTTCATCACAAGTTAATCTTTTTTTAGGATTTTTATTTAATAAACCTTTTATTAAATCCATAGCTGAATCAGAAATATTTTCAATTTTTTTAGGATTATTATTAATAATACTATATTGTAAAGCATAATTATTACTTTTATCATCTTGACTTATAGAAATATCTTCATTATGAATTGAAAAAGGTAAAGTACCACTTAACATAATATATAATGCAATTCCAGAAGACCATAAATCAACTGGAAAAGGTTCATAACCATTATTTTTTGTTGATAATAATATTTCAGGTGCCATATACATTGGAGTTCCACATTGTTCATATAATTTTTTATTTTTATTATTTAATATTTTTCCTATTCCAAAATCACATATTTTTATATTATTATTTACATCAATTAATATATTTTCTAATTTTATATCTCTATGAACTATATTTTTTGAATGAATATATTTTATTCCTTCTATTATTTGACGAAATAAAAATTTTGCTGTTTTTTCACTTAATTTTCTTCTTTTTTTAATAAAAGAAAATAAATTACCTCCATTAATATATTCCATAATAATTAAATAATATTTTTCACTTTCAAAATGTTCTAAAATTTTAGTTATATTAGGATGATTTAATTGTTTCATTAAATCAGTTTCATAGAAAATTTTATTTTTATTTTCAGTTTGATCATTTAATTTTTTTTTATTAAAACTTTTAACTGCAACAACTCTTCCAGTTAAAATATTTAATCCTAAATTAACTTTTCCAAAAGCACCTTGTCCAATTAATCTACCATATTTATAAAAAGAAAGTGAAGTTTCAGGATATTCATTATATTTTTTTTTATATGATATTATATATAAAGATAAATTTTTTGAATTTCTTAAATAATAATTACTATCATAATTTGATGTTGTTAATGTTGATGTACTTGGATGAAATTCTTTTGCTTCTAAATTTTCTTTTAATTTTTTAAAATTTTTTTCTGATATTTTTTCTAGACCATTTGAAATAATTTGTTTTTCATATTTTATTATTTCTTTTTTATCAATTTTGGTTTTTTTATCCTTTATTTTTGATTCTTTTTTATTATTTAAATTTGGAGAATTATTTGATAAAAATTTTTTTGAATGATTTTTTTTTGTTTTTAATATATCTTTTTTACTATTATTTAATAATTTTGATATTTTTGATTGTATTTGATTTAAAAAATTTTTGTTTTTACTTTCTTTATATGATATTATTTTATTAATTTTATTATTTGTTTTTTTAACTTTTTCTATTTTTACTTTATTATTTGAAGTCGAATTATTTTTTTTTAAACTAATATTATCAATTAAACTATTATTACTAATAAAATTATCTTGAAATAAATTATTTATATTTATTGAATTGTTATTTGTTTGATTAATATTAGTTTTATTCATTTTAACTTTTTTATACTCTTTTATCTTTATATTATTCTTTAAATTTTTTATTCTTGAAGAAATTGAATTCAAATTTGAAAAAGAAGAAATTGTTGGTGAAACTTTCCCTGTTGAAGATATAATTTTTTTATTTTTTATTATATGTCCTGATGAATTATTAATTAATATACTTTTATTACTTAAATTTTGTATTTTTTTCTTTTTTTTTGTTTTCAAATAATTTGATAAATAATTAAATTTATTTTTGTTTTGATAAATACTATACAATTTGGTATTTTGATTTAATAAATTTTTCAAAGAAGTATTATTAATACTATTATCATTACTATTATTCATTGATTGTATATTAGATTTTTTTTTATAAATATTTTTAATACTAAAAGAAGTGGAATTTATTTTTGAATTTTCTTCCTCAGAATTATTTTTTCCTTTTTCTTTAGAATCTTTTCTACTACTAATAGAGGAAAATTGTTTTTTCTGATTGAAATTAATTAAATGATTATTTGTTGTTTGATGATTATAATTTTTTTTCTTCTTTATAGTAATTGAAACACTTTTATTATTTAAACTTTTATTTATACTATTATTTTTATTATTACTATAATAATTATTACTATTATTCATATATGAATAAATTTTATCTTTTGAATAAACAATAGAAGAATTATTATCCATTGATGTTAATATTAATTGAGATTTAATTGAGTTATTTATTTTTGAAGGTTTATTTAAATGAATATAATTTATAGGAGAAGCAAAATGTAAATAAGAAGAAGAAGATTTTATTAATTTTGATTTATGTAAAAATTTTTTTCTTATTAAACTTAATTCATCTTCTTTACTTGGTGATTGATGATTATTTGAAATTTTCCTTGATGAATTTTTAGGAGAAGGCATAGAAGTAGGATATTTATGACTCTTTGAAGAAGAAATAGGTCTTTTAGAAAGGCATTTAAAATGAGCAAGATTAAAGAATTTATAGCTCATTTAACCAATTAATTTTTATTTTAAAATTTGAAAAAAAAAAAAAAAATTAATTTTGAATTTTTCTAAAAAATTATGAAACTAAAAATTTCTAATCATAACTAATAAAAAAACTTATAAAAAAAACATAAATAAAAAAATCCTTTATCCATATTTATTAAAACCTTCTAAAAGTCTTGGGGCACTCCCAGAATGAGTAGTATTACTAGATTGATTATCTCCACATAACACAACAAGTAAATTAGAAACTAATTTAGCTTTTTTTTCTCTTGGTAAATTACAAATCTCATTATCTTTAAGACTATTTAAAGCATGTCCGACAATACTAACAGCACCTTCAACAATTTTTTGTCTTGCAGCAATAACAGCATCAGCAGCTTGTCTTTTAAGCATAACAGAAGCAATTTCATTAGCATATGATAATTCAGTAATTCTTGCTTCCATAACTTCAATTCCAGCTGGTCTTAATCTTTCAGATAATTCTTTTACTAAAACTTTTGATATTTCTTCACTTCCACTTCTTAAACATATTTCATTTTCATTATCACTTTCATAAGGAAATTGACACCCTACATCTCTTACTGCACAATCACTTTGAACTTGAACATATTCATAATAATTTTCTACTGCAAATATTGCTTTTGCTGTATCTTTTACTCTCCAAACTACTACACATCCCATCATTATTGGATTTCCTGATTTATCATTTACTTTTATTACAGCACCATTTAAATTATTCGATTTTAATGAAACTGTTTTATGAGTTGCCCAAGGATTTACAAAACAATATCCTGTTTTTTTCACTGTTCCAATATATTTACCAAATAATGTTAAAACATGCGCTTCATTCACATTATTTATAAATAAGCCACTACAACAACAAAAGGATAATATTAAAATAGAAAAAAATACTAATGCTAATATTATTGTTAATACTCCAAATATTTTTAAATTTTCTATTTCAAGTAAAAATGTTGTTCCTGCACCACATCCAATCATTAATACAAAGCTTAAAAAAATAGATACTAATATTAAACATAAAGCTGAACATCCACCTCTTGCATCTATTATTTTCTCAGTAAATTCATTCTCATATAGATTATTTTCAATGTTTATGTTGCTTTCTAATATGTTTAATGGCTGAATTGAATCTGTATTTATCTCATTGGTTTGCATTTTTTTTTATTGTTTTTTAGATATTTTTTTTATTATATTATTATTATTTTTTTTAGTTTTTAGAATATTTAAGTTTTTTTCTATTTATAAATTAATTAAAATGAAATAAATTATATACTTATTTATTTTTTTGGAGAAATTACTCTTATTATTTTATCCTTTTTTTCTTCATTATTATTTCTCAAATTTAAATTTAAATTTACATTAATTGGTTTTGATGAATTTCCTCTTATAGATTTATTACTTCCACTTACAGAAGAAATTGAATTTTCAACCACTGATTTTTTACTTCCTTTATCATTTCCATTATAAAAACCTTGATTTTTCAAATTTTCATTATTAATTCCATTACTATATTTAACATAAGATACTTTAGATTTTTTTATTAATTCTTCAATTTGATTTGCTAATCTTTGACTTATTTGATAATTTGGGTCTTTTTTATTAATATTAAAAAGAATATTTTTTAATTTTATTTTTTCTTCATCAACAGTTTTAGGTGAAATTACTTCTTTTCTAAAAGTTTTTACATTTGTTTGAGTATGAGTTATCATATTTTTTTTATTTCTTGAATTATTATATATATTATTTAAATTTATTATCATTCTATTACTATTAATTCCATTTTTTGGAGATAAAATATTTGTATTTGAACTATTTGAAGTACTTCTTTGACTTGAAAAAATTAAATTATTCATATTTATTGAATTAGATGATGAAATATTTTTTTTTCTTTGATGAATATTTTTTTTTTTATCTTTTGAATTTTTATCTTCTTTTTTATTTAAAGAATTTTTTCTTAAAGAATTTGATGGATTACTTAGAATACTATTTTTACTATTATTATTATAAGTTTTATTTTTTGAGAATTTTGATTTTTTTTGTTTTGAAGAATTTGGAGGTGCTCCATTTAAAGAAGATATAGGAGATTTAACTAAATTAAAATTAGAACCATAATTCTTTTTTTTCTTATTTCTCATTGTATTTTGTTGACTAGAAAAATTAAAAAAATTTGAATTTGAATTAAATTTTGTTAATGAATTTAAAGCATTAAAATTTTTTATATCAAAAGTTTTATTTTTTGATTTTTGAATTGTATTTCCAGAACTATGAACATTTGAATGTTGAATATTTCCACTTGGAGTTTTATTTTGTTTTGATTTTGAATTATTTCCATTATTTAAACTATTTCTTACATTTGTATTTGAATTACTAAAATTAATATAATTTAAATTAGTGTTTAATGTTGCTGATAATTTTGAAAAATTTCTAAAATTTGAATTCATTTTATGTTCATTATTTGTTTTAGTTTTTATTTTATCTTCTATGTTTAATTTAGTTTTTATTTTATCTTCTATATTTGGTTTTTCCTTGTTTTTAGTTCCTTTATTTTTATTATTTTCTTCTTTATTTAATTTATAATTTGAGAGATATGGTTTTAATTTAGGAGTTTTTATCATTGATATTTTATTTTTAATAATATGAGAATTTAAATTGTTTTTAACAATAGAATATAATGTATTTTTAACATTATTTTTATTATTGATTTCTTTTGACATTAATTTTTTCTTATTATTGTTAGGTTTACTATTTCTATTTGTATTAGAAGTAGATTTGTTTTTTTTTTCTTTTTTTTTTGGTCCAAAAACTCCATTAAAATTAATAAGAGGACTTAAAGATTTAATAAAAGAATCATCTTTACTTCTTTTGGTTAATAAATTTAAATTAGATCTAATTTAAATTTATTAACCAAAAGAAGTAAAGATTATTATTTTATTAAATATTTAAGTCCTCTTATTAATTTTAATGGAGTTTTTGGACCAAAAAAAAAAGAAAAAAAAAACAAATCTACTTCTAATACAAATAGAAATAGTAAACCTAACAATAATAAGAAAAAATTAATGTCAAAAGAAATCAATAATAAAAATAATGTTAAAAATACATTATATTCTATTGTTAAAAACAATTTAAATTCTCATATTATTAAAAATAAAATATCAATGATAAAAACTCCTAAATTAAAACCATATCTCTCAAATTATAAATTAAATAAAGAAGAAAATAATAAAAATAAAGGAACTAAAAACAAGGAAAAACCAAATATAGAAGATAAAATAAAAACTAAATTAAACATAGAAGATAAAATAAAAACTAAAACAAATAATGAACATAAAATGAATTCAAATTTTAGAAATTTTTCAAAATTATCAGCAACATTAAACACTAATTTAAATTATATTAATTTTAGTAATTCAAATACAAATGTAAGAAATAGTTTAAATAATGGAAATAATTCAAAATCAAAACAAAATAAAACTCCAAGTGGAAATATTCAACATTCAAATGTTCATAGTTCTGGAAATACAATTCAAAAATCAAAAAATAAAACTTTTGATATAAAAAATTTTAATGCTTTAAATTCATTAACAAAATTTAATTCAAATTCAAATTTTTTTAATTTTTCTAGTCAACAAAATACAATGAGAAATAAGAAAAAAAAGAATTATGGTTCTAATTTTAATTTAGTTAAATCTCCTATATCTTCTTTAAATGGAGCACCTCCAAATTCTTCAAAACAAAAAAAATCAAAATTCTCAAAAAATAAAACTTATAATAATAATAGTAAAAATAGTATTCTAAGTAATCCATCAAATTCTTTAAGAAAAAATTCTTTAAATAAAAAAGAAGATAAAAATTCAAAAGATAAAAAAAAAAATATTCATCAAAGAAAAAAAAATATTTCATCATCTAATTCAATAAATATGAATAATTTAATTTTTTCAAGTCAAAGAAGTACTTCAAATAGTTCAAATACAAATATTTTATCTCCAAAAAATGGAATTAATAGTAATAGAATGATAATAAATTTAAATAATATATATAATAATTCAAGAAATAAAAAAAATATGATAACTCATACTCAAACAAATGTAAAAACTTTTAGAAAAGAAGTAATTTCACCTAAAACTGTTGATGAAGAAAAAATAAAATTAAAAAATATTCTTTTTAATATTAATAAAAAAGACCCAAATTATCAAATAAGTCAAAGATTAGCAAATCAAATTGAAGAATTAATAAAAAAATCTAAAGTATCTTATGTTAAATATAGTAATGGAATTAATAATGAAAATTTGAAAAATCAAGGTTTTTATAATGGAAATGATAAAGGAAGTAAAAAATCAGTGGTTGAAAATTCAATTTCTTCTGTAAGTGGAAGTAATAAATCTATAAGAGGAAATTCATCAAAACCAATTAATGTAAATTTAAATTTGAGAAATAATAATGAAGAAAAAAAGGATAAAATAATAAGAGTAATTTCTCCAAAAAAATAAATAAGTATATAATTTATTTCATTTTAATTAATTTATAAATAGAAAAAAACTTAAATATTCTAAAAACTAAAAAAAATAATAATAATATAATAAAAAAAATATCTAAAAAACAATAAAAAAAAATGCAAACCAATGAGATAAATACAGATTCAATTCAGCCATTAAACATATTAGAAAGCAACATAAACATTGAAAATAATCTATATGAGAATGAATTTACTGAGAAAATAATAGATGCAAGAGGTGGATGTTCAGCTTTATGTTTAATATTAGTATCTATTTTTTTAAGCTTTGTATTAATGATTGGATGTGGTGCAGGAACAACATTTTTACTTGAAATAGAAAATTTAAAAATATTTGGAGTATTAACAATAATATTAGCATTAGTATTTTTTTCTATTTTAATATTATCCTTTTGTTGTTGTAGTGGCTTATTTATAAATAATGTGAATGAAGCGCATGTTTTAACATTATTTGGTAAATATATTGGAACAGTGAAAAAAACAGGATATTGTTTTGTAAATCCTTGGGCAACTCATAAAACAGTTTCATTAAAATCGAATAATTTAAATGGTGCTGTAATAAAAGTAAATGATAAATCAGGAAATCCAATAATGATGGGATGTGTAGTAGTTTGGAGAGTAAAAGATACAGCAAAAGCAATATTTGCAGTAGAAAATTATTATGAATATGTTCAAGTTCAAAGTGATTGTGCAGTAAGAGATGTAGGGTGTCAATTTCCTTATGAAAGTGATAATGAAAATGAAATATGTTTAAGAAGTGGAAGTGAAGAAATATCAAAAGTTTTAGTAAAAGAATTATCTGAAAGATTAAGACCAGCTGGAATTGAAGTTATGGAAGCAAGAATTACTGAATTATCATATGCTAATGAAATTGCTTCTGTTATGCTTAAAAGACAAGCTGCTGATGCTGTTATTGCTGCAAGACAAAAAATTGTTGAAGGTGCTGTTAGTATTGTCGGACATGCTTTAAATAGTCTTAAAGATAATGAGATTTGTAATTTACCAAGAGAAAAAAAAGCTAAATTAGTTTCTAATTTACTTGTTGTGTTATGTGGAGATAATCAATCTAGTAATACTACTCATTCTGGGAGTGCCCCAAGACTTTTAGAAGGTTTTAATAAATATGGATAAAGGATTTTTTTATTTATGTTTTTTTTATAAGTTTTTTTATTAGTTATGATTAGAAATTTTTAGTTTCATAATTTTTTAGAAAAATTCAAAATTAATTTTTTTTTTTTTTTTCAAATTTTAAAATAAAAATTAATTGGTTAAATGAGCTATAAATTCTCTAATCTTGCTCATTTTAAATGTCTTTCTAAAAGACCTATTTCTTCTTCAAAGAGTCATAAATATCCTACTTCTATGCCTTCTCCTAAAAATTCATCAAGGAAAATTTCAAATAATCATCAATCACCAAGTAAAGAAGATGAATTAAGTTTAATAAGAAAAAAATTTTTACATAAATCAAAATTAATAAAATCTTCTTCTTCTTATTTACATTTTGCTTCTCCTATAAATTATATTCATTTAAATAAACCTTCAAAAATAAATAACTCAATTAAATCTCAATTAATATTAACATCAATGGATAATAATTCTTCTATTGTTTATTCAAAAGATAAAATTTATTCATATATGAATAATAGTAATAATTATTATAGTAATAATAAAAATAATAGTATAAATAAAAGTTTAAATAATAAAAGTGTTTCAATTACTATAAAGAAGAAAAAAAATTATAATCATCAAACAACAAATAATCATTTAATTAATTTCAATCAGAAAAAACAATTTTCCTCTATTAGTAGTAGAAAAGATTCTAAAGAAAAAGGAAAAAATAATTCTGAGGAAGAAAATTCAAAAATAAATTCCACTTCTTTTAGTATTAAAAATATTTATAAAAAAAAATCTAATATACAATCAATGAATAATAGTAATGATAATAGTATTAATAATACTTCTTTGAAAAATTTATTAAATCAAAATACCAAATTGTATAGTATTTATCAAAACAAAAATAAATTTAATTATTTATCAAATTATTTGAAAACAAAAAAAAAGAAAAAAATACAAAATTTAAGTAATAAAAGTATATTAATTAATAATTCATCAGGACATATAATAAAAAATAAAAAAATTATATCTTCAACAGGGAAAGTTTCACCAACAATTTCTTCTTTTTCAAATTTGAATTCAATTTCTTCAAGAATAAAAAATTTAAAGAATAATATAAAGATAAAAGAGTATAAAAAAGTTAAAATGAATAAAACTAATATTAATCAAACAAATAACAATTCAATAAATATAAATAATTTATTTCAAGATAATTTTATTAGTAATAATAGTTTAATTGATAATATTAGTTTAAAAAAAAATAATTCGACTTCAAATAATAAAGTAAAAATAGAAAAAGTTAAAAAAACAAATAATAAAATTAATAAAATAATATCATATAAAGAAAGTAAAAACAAAAATTTTTTAAATCAAATACAATCAAAAATATCAAAATTATTAAATAATAGTAAAAAAGATATATTAAAAACAAAAAAAAATCATTCAAAAAAATTTTTATCAAATAATTCTCCAAATTTAAATAATAAAAAAGAATCAAAAATAAAGGATAAAAAAACCAAAATTGATAAAAAAGAAATAATAAAATATGAAAAACAAATTATTTCAAATGGTCTAGAAAAAATATCAGAAAAAAATTTTAAAAAATTAAAAGAAAATTTAGAAGCAAAAGAATTTCATCCAAGTACATCAACATTAACAACATCAAATTATGATAGTAATTATTATTTAAGAAATTCAAAAAATTTATCTTTATATATAATATCATATAAAAAAAAATATAATGAATATCCTGAAACTTCACTTTCTTTTTATAAATATGGTAGATTAATTGGACAAGGTGCTTTTGGAAAAGTTAATTTAGGATTAAATATTTTAACTGGAAGAGTTGTTGCAGTTAAAAGTTTTAATAAAAAAAAATTAAATGATCAAACTGAAAATAAAAATAAAATTTTCTATGAAACTGATTTAATGAAACAATTAAATCATCCTAATATAACTAAAATTTTAGAACATTTTGAAAGTGAAAAATATTATTTAATTATTATGGAATATATTAATGGAGGTAATTTATTTTCTTTTATTAAAAAAAGAAGAAAATTAAGTGAAAAAACAGCAAAATTTTTATTTCGTCAAATAATAGAAGGAATAAAATATATTCATTCAAAAAATATAGTTCATAGAGATATAAAATTAGAAAATATATTAATTGATGTAAATAATAATATAAAAATATGTGATTTTGGAATAGGAAAAATATTAAATAATAAAAATAAAAAATTATATGAACAATGTGGAACTCCAATGTATATGGCACCTGAAATATTATTATCAACAAAAAATAATGGTTATGAACCTTTTCCAGTTGATTTATGGTCTTCTGGAATTGCATTATATATTATGTTAAGTGGTACTTTACCTTTTTCAATTCATAATGAAGATATTTCTATAAGTCAAGATGATAAAAGTAATAATTATGCTTTACAATATAGTATTATTAATAATAATCCTAAAAAAATTGAAAATATTTCTGATTCAGCTATGGATTTAATAAAAGGTTTATTAAATAAAAATCCTAAAAAAAGATTAACTTGTGATGAAGTTTTAAATCATCCTTGGCTGAAAGATAATAATAATAATAATAATAATAAATATCATTTATTTACTAAAGCGGAAATGATGGTTTTAAGTAAAACTTATATTGATTATAGATATGCTAAAATTGATGATATAAAAGAAAATTTTAGTTTAAGTAATTTAGAAATAGATGATAAAAATAATTTAAATAATAATATGAATATAAGAACTAAAAGTTATATTTTAGCTCCATATAATTCAATGAAAAATTATTTTAGAAATGATGAAGAAAGTGATGAAGATTCTGATGATTTTTTTGATATGGAATTAACTTTAGAAAATGGAATAATTTGTTTTGGTAATAAAGTAAGAGAATTTAATATGATTTATGAATTAAATAATAATGATGAATTAGATAATGGAATGTTAATTAATACTAAAACAGATTCTATTTCAACTAGTATTAAAAATAATACCTTAAATAATAATTGTAATAATGATAATAATATTAAAAAAGATAATGGAATTAATGAAAAGGAAAAAATTAATACTATTTTTAATAAAATTCAAAATCTTGGATATGATATTGATTATGTCAAAAATTGTTTAAAAAATAATATAATTTGTCATGCTACAGCAGTTTATTATTTAATTATGAATTATGAAAACTTTTAAGACAAATTTTACATTTGTATTTTAGTAAATAATTATCATGTTCAAAAGGATAATATATTTTTTATATTTTATCAAATTTATAAATAATATTATTATTCTTTTTATTGTATATTTAAAAAATATAACTACAAATAAAAAAGTTTATATAAAAATTACTCCTAAAAATCAAAAAAAAAGAATAAATAAAAATAATAAATATTAATTTAATAAATCATTCTTTTTATTCTAATCCAGGAGATCCATAATAATATTTTTCTCCATCTAAATAAATATTATCGTTTTTTTAAACAAAATCAGAAACACATTTTACTCCAGTGAACATAGCAATATGACCATTAGGATGCTTTGAAGTAGGAGTTTGAACATAAATATCTCTAATTTCTCTCTCATCTTTATCACTTTTTCTGTAATTCCAATTGCAGTTAAAATTCCTTTTTAATGATAGAAATATTCTTTTATTGAATAATGAATTTAACTCTTACAGCATTTAAAGCTTTTCCTACAAATATAGTTGATTTTCCTTTTGAATTTTTATTTGCATGAATTATTAACTATTCTATTGTTTTGCTTATATCTTTTGATTCATTGTAATTATTAAATCAAATAAATATAATAATAATATAAATCTCATTTTCATTTTATTTACTTTTTTTATTTATTTTATTTTTCTAGATTATTTTTAAAATTGAATGTTAAAATAAATAAAATTAAAATGGAAAAAACTAATTTGAAAGTTTATAAATTTTCGCAAAGAAGTGGAACTGATTTATCTAAGTTTAATAATCATAAATTTGAAAATAATACTCAAATAAGAACAAAACAAAAATCATTAATGAAGAATAATAATCTTAATAATAATAATAATAATAATAATGATAATAATAATAATAATAATAATAATATTGGTTCAAAACAGAAAAATTTAAATAATGAAAAAAAAAATAATAGTTTAAATAATATCAATTTATTAGCTCAGATAAATAAATTTCAACATAACTTTTTAAATTTTTTAGGTGAACATAATTTAAATTCTCAATCATATTATTTTCTCAAAAAATATAATCAATTAACAAAACATCAAAAAAACCATAATAATAAAAGTGCAAATTCTTCGAATTTATTATCAAATATTCCAATAAACACAAAAATGAAAAAACCAAGTTTAAAGAAATCTCCAACATTAAAAAATAAATACAATTATAAAAATTTAAATAAAGAGAAAAAAGGGAAAATATCTACAAATACAATAAGAATAACAGAATATAATTCAAATTTAAGAAAAGTAAATAGAAATAAAACAGAATATAATAAATCCTTTTTATATTTAAGTGGAGATGAAACAAATTTAAGTATAAAAAATGCAACAACAACAGCAAATACATCAAATAATATAAAAAATATAGGAAATGAATTAAAATTAGAAACATTACCAAATACTAAAAAAGAAATAATAATAAATATAGAACAATTACTTAATTCCAAAAAAAATAATAAATTATTTAAATTAAATGAAATAAATTTAGATTTTCCTTTATATCCAGATTCTCAAAATGAAATAATACAAAATTATCCCTTTTGTATAATAGATTCATATTGTATGAATTCTTATAAAGGTTTATGTAAAGATTTAAATGAAGATAATATAATATCATTAATAAATATAAACAAACCAAATAATTATATTGGACAATGGCCAAATAGTTTATCATATTTTGCAATATTTGATGGTCATTGTGGTGTAACTTGTAGTGAATATTTAATGAAAAATTTGCATAAATTTATATTAAATAATGAATTTTTTCCAAAAAATCCAATTGAAGCTTTAGAATATGGTTTTGATAAAGCAGAAGAAGAATTTTATATGTTATATGAAAAAAGTGAATCTGGTTCTTGTGCTATTGTTTGTTTAATAATTGATGATATAATATATGTTGCAAATTGTGGTGATAGTAGATTAATTTTATCTAATAATAATGGAAAAAATTATAGAATATTAACAAATGATCATAATTTAAATAATGAAAAAGAAAAGAGTAGAATTGAAAATAATGGAAGTCAAATTTATCAAGAAAAAATTCCATTAAATCAATATATAATAAATGATAATAATAATAATAATATTTATTTAGTTGGTCCTTATAGAATTAATCCTGGTGGATTATCTATTACAAGGAGTATAGGAGATTTTTCTTCAAAAATTTTATCATATGGTGGAATGCCTAATACTATTATTCCAAATCCAGAAATTATTTCTTATAAAATTTCTTCTGATTCTGATTTTATTATTTTAGGTTCAGATGGTATTTTTAATGTTATGAAAAATATTGAATTAATTCATTTAATTGCTGAAATCAAAGATAATAAAAATGAATATTTAAAATCTGCTGATTTAATTATTAAAAATGCTTTGAAAAGAAATAGTACTGATAATTTAAGTTGTATTGTTATTTTTTTTAAAAATAATTGGCAATATTCATCTTTTAAAACAAAAGATTCAATTGATATTAATGCTATATATGTTGAAACTGAAAGTTATGAAGATGAAGATAAATTAAATATATTAAATGAGAGAAATGAGAATGATAAAAATAATAATTTAAGTAAATTTATTTCTAGTCCTAAAACTACTAAGAATAAATGTTGTAAAAGTTTAAAAGTTTTTGGAAATTTATTACCTAGTCAAAACAATCTAAAAAAAGAAAAAACACATAAAAATAATAAAAAATAAATTATTATAAATAATTTATAAATTAATTTAAAATTTAACATTTAAATGTTGAAAATTATTTTAAAATAGAATTTTTTATTCCAAAATGAATAAATATATATTAACTTTCATAAATAAACCAACATTTCTCGAATTTAATTTAACAGAATTTCTTTCAATATGTGAAATGAATAAAATTCAAAATTTAAAATATAACTCAGATACATTTACATATGATACAAATACAAATCCATTTATAAGAATTAATTTTGATGGAATTGAAAACAAAGAAATATGTAAAAAAATAATAGATAGAGCAATTCTTTTAAGAAATATAATAAAAATAATATCTGAAGGAGAAACAATAGATGAAATGATTAATAATATTAAAGAAGAAGAATATAAAGAAGAAATGAATTCAGAATTAACATTTAGATATGATTTTGATACAAGAAATTTAAAAATGAAAAGAGAAGAACAAGAAAAAATAATGTTAAAATTTAATAAATATATGTTAAAAGGAAAAGTAAATATAGAAAATTCAGATAGAATATTTATAATATTTTTATTATATTCAAAAGAAGGAAAATTAGAAAAAGCAATTTATGGAAAAGAAATATATGGTAAAAATGAAAAAGAAATGAGATATTATACAAAATTTGATTTAAATAATAGAAAATATTTAGGACCAACATCAACAGATCATACATTATCTTTTTTAATGACAAATTTTGCTCAAATTAAAAAATATGATAATATTATAGATCCTTTTGTAGGAACAGGAAGTTTATTAATTCCAGGAACTTTTTTTGGAGCAAATTCTTTTGGATGTGATTTAGATATTAGAGTATTAAATGGTTATTCTGTTGGTTATATTAGAGAAAATAATAATAAAAATAATATTAAACATGAAGGAAATATTTTTTCTAATTTTGATGATTATAATTTAATAAGACCTCAAATTATTAGATTAGATATTAATCATCATTCTTTTAAAAAAAATAATTTATTTTTTGATTCTATTATATGTGATCCTCCTTATGGTTGGAGAGCTTCTTCTAAAAAAACTGGATTAAGCGAAAATAAAAAAGGAAAAAGAGATTTAAGATTAAATAAAAAATTAGATGATAATATTATTAATGAATATAATCATAATATTTATGATAATAATTTTGATTATATTCATTACGGAAATAATCAAAAAAGATTATTTTTACCTACTAGTCATTGTGAAATTAATACTATTTATCAAAGTTTAATTAATTTTGCTAAAGATTGTTTGAAAAAAAATGGAATTTTAGTTTTTTTATTTCCTGTTGAAAAAAAAAATGAAAATTTAATTGATAGACCTATTTATTTTCCACAAGATAAAGCTTTTAAATTAAAATATTGTTGTGAAAATAAAAATTCAAAAGTAAGAAGTAGATGGTGTTTAGTATATAAAAAAATTGAATAAAAAAATTATTTTTATAAATTTTATTAAAAGAAAATATATTTTTCCAAAATAAAAAATTAAATTCTTTTTAAAAAACAAAGATAATAATTATATTTGATTTTTTGATTTCATAATGATATTCTTTATATGAAAAAAAGAATATTAAAATTGATTTGAAATAATATAAAAATAATAAAATGAATATAAACTTTATTTTTTATTTTATGAATTTCATAAATATAAATAAAGTAAAAAATAAAAATATAAATAATAAAAAAAAATAATTTCACATATTTAAAAACTAATAAAAATGTCAAAAAATTTTGAAAAAATTCCAACCTCAGATAAAATCCCTTTTAATAAACAAACAGTATTAAA
Organism: Isotricha sp. YL-2021b; assembly: GCA_023805745.1. Taxonomy (NCBI): domain Eukaryota; phylum Ciliophora; class Litostomatea; order Vestibuliferida; family Isotrichidae; genus Isotricha; species Isotricha sp. YL-2021b. Next base: position 49,649 of record JAJJKW010001515.1, on the reverse strand, counting down.
TGATATAAATCAATATGGACAATATAAAGATGAAAATTGTATAATAAAAAAATGGGAAGGAGATGAAATGAATGCTCAAATGTATATTGCACAAATGAAATATTCTAAATTAAATTTTATGGGAATATTAAATGGATTATTTGAAAGAGAAGGATATTGTTTAAATGAATATAAAAATGGAGATGTATATTTTGGATATTATTTAGATGATATAAGATCAAAACATGGTTTATATACTTTTAAACCAGAAATAAAAGAAGATTCAATTTCTCAAGAAATGTATTTTGGTTATTGGCAAGATGATCAAAGACAAGGAAGAGGAATAAATTTATGGATAAATCAACCAAAAAATATAAATTTATTTAATGATTTTGATTCATTAAATTTAGAAGCTGTTATTGGAGAATTTGATAAAGGAAAACCAAAAAAAGCAACAATTCTTTCTAAGAATAATAATGATTATTATTGTTATCATGGTACTTTTACTGCAAATGGAGCTAAAGCTGGAAATAAATGTTTTTATTATTCTTCTACTCAAGAAAGATTATTATTTGGAGACTTTTCTGTTAATAAATTTAATGGTGGTTATAATGCTTTGTTTGATGATGAAGGTTATATTAAAGAATTTAGTAAATTAGAAAAAGGAAAATTAATTTTGGAAAAAGATATTAATGAAAAAGAAGTTAAAGATAAAAAAGAAGTTATGACAAATTTTAGAAATATTATTTTAGGAAAAGATTATTTTGAACAGTTAATTAATGTTTTTAAAAAAATTTTAAGTTTTAGAGATAAAAAATTCGTTGCTCTTGATATTTTAAATTCTGAAAAATATTTAGATATTATGAATCTTTCTTTTTCTTATCTGAAAGTTGGAATATATAAAGATATTGAAAAGTTTTTAAAATATTAATGTTTAAAATAATTATTTAATAATATTTTATTATTTAACATTTTAAAAGTTTTTATCTTATTTTAATTAAATGTATTATTTTCAATGTGGTGAAATTAGGACTGAACATATTTATTTAATTTTACTTTTTATTACATATATTTTATATTCAATCTTAAACCAATATATTTCAAATCCTTTTTCTCAAGATCCTTATTGTTTTTCATTATCAATGTTTATAGGAGAAATGTTATCTGGAATTTTTATCCCGATTTCAAAATATTTAAATAAATCAGAATTAAGTAATAATGCTTCTTTGATAAAAGAAAAAGAAAATAAGGAATATAAAATTAATCAATATTATGGAACTTTTATTTTTATTAAAGAAGAATTTGAAGAATTATATCCTAATTTTAATAATTTAATAATATTTTTAAATTCAATTATTGATTTTTCAAATTCATTAATATTCTTTTATTCTATTGAAACAAGTGTTGCTTTAAATAAGGAAATTGAATTTTTTAATTTATTAATTGTATTATATTTTAGTTATATTATATTAGATTTTAGAATTTTTCTTCATCATAAAGTTATGATTTATTTTATTGTTTTATTAGCACTTTTAATTGATATTTTAGATTTTTTAAATAATATTGAAAGTAAAATTTCTTTTTTAAGTCTTATGGGTTCTTTACAAATTATAATCAGAAACTTTTTCAATATTTTTTTATATGTATCCAATAAATATTTAATGGACAAAAATCATTGTTCTCCCTTTAAAATTTTATTTTTTTCTGGTGTGATTGGAAGTATTTTAACATTTTTGTTTAGTATTTTTCATCATTTAATTATTCAAGATGATTATAGGACTATTTATGAAAGTTTATCTAAAAAAATTTTGATTGATAATTTTCTATCTTTCAGTCTTATGACTATAATAAATTTTATGGTGAACTTTTTTACAACTCTCACTTGTAAATTTTTAAATCCAACACATATTACATTAGTTTCTTATTCAAGTAAACCAATATGTAAAATAATAAATTTTTTTTTAAAGAAAAGTAAAAAAATTAATATATATAATGTTCTTATTTTTATTTGTTATTTTTTCCTTTTATTTTGTTGTTTTGTATTTAATGAATTTATTATTTTAAATTTTTGTGGATTAAATGAATTTACAAAATTAGGAATAGCAATAAGAGCCGAAGAAGAAACCTTAAATATATCAAAAGACGAAGAACAAAGAACATCAAATACAAATACAAACACAAACACAAATTAATTTCTTTTTATTATAAATTACAAGAAAAAAAAATTAGAATATAAAATAAATTATAAAAAAAACGTAAAAACTCCAAAAAAAAATATATAACCCAAAAAAAAAATCATCAAATAAAAAAATTAAAAAAAAGTAAAAAAATGAACCCATACTACAATCCTGGTATGCAAAACCAATATGGCAACCAAGGAATGGCTTCCCAATACCAACAACCTTCATCAGGTTATTCAAATCAATATCAACAACCAATGACAAACCAATATCAACAACCAATGACTAATCAATATCAACAACCAATGACAAACCAATATCAACAACCAATGACAAACCAATATCAACAACCAATGACAAATCAATATCAACAACCAATGACTAATCAATATCAACAACCAATGACAAATCAATATCAACAACCAATGACTAATCAATATCAACAACCAATGATTAATCAATATCAACAACCTCCAATGTTTTCTAGTCAATATCAACAACCACAATATCAACAAAATTATTATTCTAAACCTACTTCTTTTAGTCCTCAAATTGCAGTTGGACAACAATTTAGTAATATGTATAATAATCAAGTTATTCCTCATATTCATCCTGTTACTTCACAACTTTTTTCAAGTAATTTAAGATGTGATATTTGTAATAGAATTGGAGATGGAAGTATGTGTTATTCTTGTAGAGCTTGTGATATGGATATTTGCCAATATTGTTGTAGTAGATTACTTTATTCTACTAATAGACATAATCATCAATTATATCTAACTAAAAGAAATGGATGGATTTGTGATGTTTGTAAAAGAAGAGGAAAACCTATTTCTATGTATTGTAGGAGATGTGATTATGATTGTTGTACTGATTGCTATTTAAAAGGGTATTCTGGAAGAAATGATAGTTGTAGTATTTTTTAAAAATATTTTTTATATTTTTTTTCTTTTGTTTTTTAAGATTTTTATTAATGGAATTTTATAAAATTTTTTTTTTTTTGTTTCGTTTATTTTATTATATTTTTTTATTTCTTGATTTATTTTTTTTAGTAGAATATTATTTTAATTTTATTTATTTTTTTTAAATAATTTATTATGGAAATTCCTTTGATAAATATTTCAACTTTAAAATCAAAATATGAGAATAATAATAATAATGATAATAATAATAATAATAATAATAATGCTAATATTTCTACAATTTATAATAGAGTTACTAAAGATTATTTAGTTTCACCTAGAAAAAAAAATGTTGAAATTCCTGAATTAACTTTAGATAATTTTAAAAATAATATGCATTCAAGGGAATTATTATCCAGTTATTTTTCAAAAAAAATACCAAAAAAGAAAATATATCAAAGTTATAATCAAGATAAATATAAAATATTAATGAAAAAATTAGATAATTGGGATAAAGAACATTTATCAATAGTTAAAGAAGATCCTGATATATTATATCAAAAATTATCTTCATTGTATAAAAAGATACATTTAAGAAAAGAACAAAGAAAATTAGATCAATTTCATTCTCTTTTAAGGTCAAAATCAAATTTTAATAAATTAATTGAAAATGGTGCTGCATCAAATAAAATATTAGAAGATTTTTTTAATAAAAGAAATAAAGATCAAGGAAGTATATTAAGAAATAATATAGCAAAAACAAAAACAAGATTTAATTTTTCTTTATTTCAACCAAAAAATCAAAAAGAGATAGAACAAAATATAGGAGTTGATAGTAAAACTATAAATGCAATGACATCAGAAGAAATAAATAATGAATATTATGATAGAGTTATAAAAGAAAAAATGAAATATGAAAATCAATTACATTCAGAATTAATATCTGTTAATAATGAAATATATGATAAAAAAATAAAAAAAAAAATAACAAATGAAAAATTAAGTAGTATATATAATCAAAAAACTCAATTAACAAAAAACTTTAATATATTATTTAATAGAAGAAAATCCGTTTTAGAAAAATTTCAAGAAGATTATGAAAGACAACAATTAAATAATAACTCACCAAAAAAAAAATTAAAAAATGGAATAAACAAAGCTTCAAAAATAAGTAATTTTATTTTGAATATGGAAGCTTCAAAAAAAAATGTTCAATTAAAAAATAATATAAAACAAGCTCAAATAGAATATATAGAAAATATGAAAACAATAGATTCAGAAAAAAAAATATGTTTAGATGAAATAAATAGAATTGAGAATGAAAAAAATTTTTATAAACAAGTAAATGATGAATTAATAAAAGAACATAGACAATATTATATGGAAATTTTAAAAAGTGGATATGATTCAAGAGGAGAAGGAATGATTTGGGTTGTTAGAAATTTATTAGAATTACAAACTAATTTAGAATATCATCATTTTCCTAAATTTTTAACACATGAACAAGCTGATTATTTATTAAAAATTGCTACTATTTCATTAGAAGAAATTCAATTAAAAATTATTTTAAAAGTTTTAAAAAAAAAGCAAAGTGATTTAAAAGTAAAAGAAAATATAAGAAGAATTTCTGTTGTAGAAGAATTTTTTGCTAATAAAAGTCCTAAAAGAAATACTAATAATCATGAAGAAGAAAATGAAAGAAAAACTCATAGAAGAGTATTAACAGAATATGAAAAACAAAAACTTAAAATTAGAAAAGAAATAAATAAAAAATTTATTAAATTATATACAAGAAATGAAGAAACTATGAGAATGTTTGGTGATAAAAATATGGAAGAAAATAAAGATGAAGCTTTTATTGAAACTTTAAGAGATAGTTTATTTGGAAGAAAAAGTGTTGGAAATTATGAATCATTATTAAAAATTTTTGAAGGAGATAAAAAACAACAAAAAATTTTAAGTATTATTTTATATATTAGACAAAGATTAGATGATTTAAAATTTATAAGACAAAAAATAACTGAAGATGAAATAAATATGTTTAAAAATAGTCAAAAATATGATGAAATTCATTTAGATGTTAAACAATTAATGCAAAAAGAACTTGTTAAAAAATGTCTTTTTGGTTCAAGTTCAAATTTTTAATAAATGTAAATTTCTTATTTTTTTTAAGTATTATATATAATTATTTATTTATTTTTTATTATAAAATAATAAATTTTTAAAAAAAGTATTTAATCTATTTAAAATGACTGATTCAAATAATGATATAATTAAAGAAAGATTAAATTCAATAATGAGCAAAGGAAGTAATACTCCAGAAAATATATCCCAAGAAAAACAAGTTGATTTTAAAAATATTTCTCCATTTCCTTCTCAACAAGAAATAAATAAAGTAAATAAAGAAATGGAAAATATTAAATTAGAATTTGAAAAAGCATCATCAAATACTCCTTCAAAAGATAAATTTTCAACATTTATTAAACAAGCAAATGATATGTTTACTAATTATGAAAAGCAATTAGAATATTATAAAAAAAAATTATTAATGTTTAATCCAAATGATTTACAAATGAAATTAACTAATTGGGAAAAAAATAAAGAAGAAAATAAAAATAATCCAAAACTTAAATTAAATTCTGAAAATTATTTTACAATAAGTCCTTCTGATAAAGATATATTTTTTGGAGTTATTGATAAAATAAAAAAAAATGCTGAAGCAAATTCAAATGATGAAAAAAAATTAGAAGAATCAATTATTTCAATAAAAAAATTATATGAAAAAAAATTAATCCATTTATATACAGAAAATAAAAATTTAGAAAATATGATAGAAAAATTAACTTCAACAGTAATAAATAATTTACAAGAAAAAATAAAACAATTAGGAGATACATTAAATAAAGAAGTTAAAGAAAAAAATGAATTAAAAAAAAAAGTTAATGGAATTGATATGTTTGTAGAACAAGTTTCTCAATTGAAAATTGAATTAGATGAAAAAGATAATGAAATGATTGATTTAAATAAACAACAAATAAATAATATGGCAAAAATAGAAGAATTAACTTCAAATATAAAACAATTAAAAGGTGATATTTCTTTAAAAAATAGTTTGATTAATGAAAAAGAAAAAATTATTAATACAAATGAAATGGAAATTATTAACTTAAATTCTTTAATTAATGATAAAGATAAATCTATTGAAGAATTAAATAATAATATTCAAGAAAAAGATAAACAAATTAAAATATTATTTAATGATAATGTTGAATGGGAAGAAAAATATAAAGTTCAAAGTAAAGAAATTGAAAATTTTAAAAAATGGTCTTTATGGGATCAAAATTTAATTGAATCTTTTAAAAAAATAGATAAATTAGAAGAAGAAATAAAAGAAAAAAATGAAACTATAAATAAATATATTGAAGAAAATACTCATATTAAAAAGGTAAATACTGAATTAAAATCAATTTTAGAAACTACTAAAAAAGATTTAGAAACAGCAAAAAATGAAAATGATAATTTAATGATTATTAAAATTAAATATCAAGAAGATTTATTTAAAATTGAAGGTTATGATAAAATGAAATCAGAAAATGAAACATTTAGAAAAAATATAGAAACTCTTAGTGGAAACTATAAAAAAGAAATTAAAGAATTAAAAGATAAATATGAAAATCAAATTTCAAAAGATAAAAGTGATTATGATTTAGAGATTAATAAATTAAAAAAATTAAATGATGAGATTGAAGAATTAACGAAGAAAAAATTAGAAGAAATTCATCAAAAAAAAGTTGAAGAATTAGAAAAAGAAATAAAAACCAAAAATGAAAAGATAGAAGAACAAAAAAATTTATTAGATAAAACTTTAAATGAAAATAAACAACATATAAAAGATGTTGAAAAAAAATCAGATATGGTTAAAAACTTAAATATATTATATGATAATTTATTGAAAAAATCAAAAGAAACAGAATTAAAATTAGAAAAATATGAAACATCAAAAGATAAAAGTGCTTTAATTTCAAATTCAATGGAAATTTCAAATGTTCAAACTGATAATTCTCAAACAAATAATAATAATAATAATAATAACAATAAAACTTATTCTACTTTTGATAAATATTCATTTACAAAAGAAGTTTTAATAGATTATTTATTTTGTTTATATTTATATGAAGCTGGAATTTCAATTCAAAATATTACAAATAATATTGTAAATAACTTAAACTCTTATTTAAATTTTGCTTTTAAAGATTTAACAAATAAAGAAAATTCATATAATAATCATTCAAACTTTCCAAATAGTTCAATGCAAAATGAATTTATTGAAGATATATTTTTTGTTGCTTTTGATAAAATGATTTCTAAGAAAATATTTTTAAATGGTGAAATACCTATATTAAATGGTAAATTAGATACTTCTATTGCAAAAATAAGTTTTGAAGATTTTGATGATGGAACAATAATAGAAATATGTTATGAATTAATAAATAAAAATATAATAACAAGATTAAAAAATCCCAAATCATTAAATCAAATATCTTCATTATTTATATCAAAATATGATAAAAAATTTGATTTTGATATTAAATTAGAAGACTTTGTTAATAAAGATATAGTTCCATTAGTTCAAAAAAGAATTCAAAAATATGATAGTGGAGTTTTTAAAGATATGAGAAATTTAGTTGAATTATTAATTCATGGAATTAAAAATGGTAAATTATATATTGATGGTAAAGAAGTTTATTCTTTTGAAAATTATTATGAAATATATAATCAATATTCAAATATTACTGATAGAAATATTAAAGTAGAAATTACAGGAAATATTTTAAAAGCTGAAGCTATTGATAATGTTGCTCATACTTTTAAATTCTATTCTCCTAATTTTATAAGATTTAATTCTTGTTTTAATATTCCTCAAATTCCACCTGATATTCCAAAAAATAATAATGAAAATATTGATAAACTCGTATATAATTTAGCTAATATGAAAATTAATTATACTTTCCAAAACTTTAATTTAGTTAATTCAATTAATAAAATTTTATCTAATGTTTCTTTATATCAACAAAATATTAAACAAATATGCTTTAATTCTAATTATTTAAATCAACATCTTTTCAGTACTAAAATTATGACAGTTATTAAATCTTTAATTAATTTACATTATCTTGATTTATCTAATAATAATATTAAAGATGAAGATCTTAAATTAATAATGGAATATTTAAAAGAGAGTAAAAATTTGAAAATTTTAATTTTAAATAAAAATTCAATTTCTCAGAATGGTGGATTTTATATCGCAGATTCATTAAGTACAAATAATATATTAGAAGAAATATTTTTATCAAATAATAATATAAATGATAATGGTTTAAATTCTTTAATTAATTGTTTAACAAATTCAAACAGTTCAATTAAAAAATTAGATTTATCATATAATAATTTGAAACAAGAAAATATAATTTCATTAGGAGATTATTTATCAAATAATCCTCCTTTAAAATATTTAGATATAAGTGGAAATGTAATAGAAGCTCAAACAGCAAATTTATTTGGAATAGGATTAAAAAAGAATCAAAATTTAAATGTTATTAAATTAAATAATTGTAATTTAAATGAAGATTCTTCACCTCAAATATTGAATTTCATGAGTAGAACAAATATATATAAAATAGAATTAAATGATAATCAATTTGGAAAAATGGGACCTTTAATTATATTAAATCAATTAAGAGCAACTTTAGCCCTTAAAGAAATTAGTTTACAAACATGTGAAATTACTCCTAATTTATTAACTTCAATTGCTCAAATTATCAAAGATTGGAAAAATTTAGAATTAATTGATTTAAAAAATAATTCTTTTTCTGATGATCAATTAAAGGATTTTTGCGATAAATTAAAAGAAAATAAAATTAAAATTCTTTTTTCTAAAGATAAATTATCTTCTAATGCCAGTAAGATTATTAGTGAATTAAAAAATATAAAATTAGAATAATAAAAATTAAAATATATATTATAAATATACTAATTTAAACATCATTTTCTTGAATTGTTAAATAAAATTTATTTTTTGGAGCCTCCAAAAAACTTGTATTTGCTCTTTTTATTTTTCTTAAAATTTTTGATTTTTGTTGAATACAATAATTATTATTATTTTCTTTTATTTCACTTTCATCTATTGATAAAGAATTACTTATAGTATTTGAAATAATATTTGTATTTTCATTATCTTTTACAAGAACTCTTTTTTTCTTTTTAAAAATATCAGTAAAATATATTCTAAAAATTTTCTGTTTATCAACTGAATTGTAATATATTGTTTCTAATAAAGATATCACATCACTTCCATAATATTTTTTACATTTTTTTACAGCAAATACAATATTTTCTTTAAATAAAGATGTATCTCTTAATATTGTTTCAAAACCTTCATTTGAATCTAATATTCCAAGACTAATATTAATATTATTATTTGTAAAATTTAAATTTTTATTAGTGTCTATTTCACTTATATTCATACTACTTTCAATTGAAAAATTTGGTTTTTGTTTTAAATCTCTTATAATAAATAAATTCAAACCAAAATTTAATTCAAAATTTAGTGTTTTTAAAAAATTCATATCATTTTGCAAAGTCAATACAATTTCATTATATTCCTCTTCCTGAATTTCAATATTATTTTTAACTTCTATTTCATTAATATCTATTACTTCTTCAGAATTTGTTGAAATATTTTTAATTTCATTTCCTTCTATAAATTTAAAATTTATCCATTTATTATAACTTATAAAAGGTGTAAAAGAAAGAGGATTTCTACTTAAAACTATGATTTTATTATAATTTAAATATCTTATATTAAAGATTCCTAAAATTAAAGGAAGAAAAGTATAATTGAAATTAGATATTTTTTCCATTAAATAACTTTTATAATTCGCTATAAAACTTTCTAATTGAGAATAAGATATTAAATTATTATCATAAATTTCAAAAGTCAAAAATGTATCTTTTGAATAATAAGTATTAAAATTGTTATTTTGAATTTTATTCTCAAAAAAATAAGTTAATAATTCTTTATTATTACTGATATCAAGAGAATATAAAATATCATTAATGGAAATTTGATAAAAAGGATATAAATCAAATAAAATTTCTCCCATTAAAGATTCAATAAAAAATTCACAATCATCATAAGAAACATTAATAATAATAGAATTTAAAGAACGATTATTTCTACTTTTATTTCTACTATTAGAATTTTCAGAATTATCATCTTTATCTAAACTTGAATTTTCACTATTTCTTTTATTTGATATACTTGTACTTTTAGAATAAGTATCATCTTTAATTATATATTTTATAAAATCTTCTTTTATAGATTGATCATCTATAGTATACATTAACTGCTTTAATTCAAATTTATTAAATGATTTTATTTTTTCTCTATTATCTATACTTATTCTGTTTAACTTTGATACTGTTTCTCTTATATTTTGTAAACTTAATTTTTCCTTTAAATTTATATTTTGAAATGGAATTCCTTCATTTTCTATATCTTTTTCTATTTTTCTATAAACATTTAAATTTGTTTTAAAATACAAATAAAGTAATTTAAATATAATAAAATAATTACATGGTAAATATTCTTTTTCTCCTTTATATAATAATTGTTCTATAATATTTTTATTTAAATTTTCAATATTTAAATTTTTTGATTTTTTATCTTCTTCTAATTGATTTTTTGTTTCATTTAATCCTAAATCTAAAGTTTTTTTTATTATTGAATTAAATAATCTTTCTTCAGTTTCATTTAAAAAGGAATTTTCTTCTGAATTTAAATATTCTAACACACTATTTTTTGTCTGATCAATTATTATAGGTTTAAATAATTTTATATTATTATTTTTTAATCCAAATGAATTTTTACATAATTTTAAAAGATAAAACAATTTCATTAATTTTGAAATTGGATTTTTATTTTTTTTGTCTACTTTTAATAACATTGCACCAAATAAAATATTGTAAATAAAAAACGACACATATTCTATAAAAATTTCAATTGTGACAATCAATTTATCATTATTCAATAATTGTCTTTCAATTGCAAATCTTATAATTGTGGGAATGTTTAATATTAAATCATAAATTGATTTATTGATTAAATGTTCTGATAATATAATGATTTTTTGTTTTGTAATATTATAAATTTTTTCATTGGAAAAATTATTTGAAAAAATATTTTCTGATTTAAGAGATCTAGATTTTATAGTTAAAATTCTAATAAAAAATAGTTGAACAAAACATATAATTAATTGATATAAATTAACATAAATTTCTTGCGATTTTAATTCATAAAAAATATATGAAATAATTGCAATATCTAAAAAACAAATGATAATTGTTTTAACACAATGAGATAATATCGAATAAATGCCAATTATATCTATTTGATCAACAAAATTAATTAATTCTAATGGATAAAGTCCTCCGATATTTAAACTTTTTATTCTTATAATTGATTTAATTAAAATAAAAGATAATATAATATTCATTAAAAAATTACCTGAAAGAACAATTGGTATATAAACTTCTATTAATTTTAATAAATCAAAAATTTTTTCTTCTCCATCATAAAATATATATATACTAAAAAATATGGATAAAACTATGAAATAAAATATTATTAATAATATATCAAACCAATAAACCATAAAATAAATTCTTTTTTTTGAATTACATAGTTGACTTAAAACATATTTTAAAGTTACCAAGAAATAAAATATTATTATGAGATTTATTAATATTGCAAAACATATATATAAATAATGGTTATTTAACTCCTTTTCCATATATTAATTTTTAAAAAATGCAATAAATTTTTTTAATTATATTAATTTAAGTTTTATATTTACGAAAAAATTTATCTTTATACATAATTTAAGTTTTATTTAAATCATTAAGATTACAATAATTTTTTTCATTTCAATATTTCATCAAAATTATTATTAATCTCTATTTTTTTTGTAATTTTCAAATTCAAATATTCATTATTATATAATAAATATTGATAAATTTTTTAAAAGTTTGAATTATCTATTTTTTGTTTTGAAAAAATTGTAGTAAACTTATTAGCAACATTATAAATTTTTCATATTATTTCTAACAATAAATTACTAACTAGTTATAAATATATTCTATTTTTTCTATATTTTTTATTAAATAATTTTTTTTCTATTTTTTTCAAAATCTTTTTTTCCATTTGATACAATTCATTTATTTTATTTTTTTCAAATATTTTAATTTATAATTCCACTTTTTAATACATTAATCAATAATAATTAAATAAACTATAGCTTTCAATAAAAGTTAAATTCTTTCTTTAAATTATCATTTTTAATAAACTAGTAAAAAAATTAAAAATTAAATAAAAAATATGAAAAAAAAATTAAAGCCAAAACGCGAAAAAAAAAAATTATTTTTAAAAGTATTAATATCAAAAACAAAAAAAATAAAATATTATATTTGAGAAATAGAATTAAATAATGTTACCTAATCAAACAGATAAAAACGTTTTATACTTTAGTGATCTTCCATCTAATATAATTCAAAATGATTTAGAAATGTTTTTAGAACCTTTTAAAGACAAAATTATTGTAATTAATTTAGATCAAAACCAAAAAAATTTAGAATTACATAAACCATTAAGTGCCAAAGTAGTATTTAAAGATTATGAATCTGCAAATAAATGTAGATTAGATATGAATTTAAAAAAAATAAAAGGTCATTCTGTTAGAATAATGTGGGATGAAAAAGATAGTTCAATAAGATATAATACAAAATCTAATTTATATTTTAAAGGAATTCCACAAACAGTTCCTTCAAGACAAGTTTATGAATATTTTATGAAATTTGGTGATATTTCTTCTTTAAAATTAATAGATGATGAAAATGGAAATAATTTAGGTTATGGTTATATTACTTATTATAATCCTGATGATGCACAAAAAGCAATTTTAGAAACAAATGGAAAAAAAATTTTTGATAATAATAATATTATTGAAATTACTCAATTCCAAAAAAGAATTGAAAGAAATTTAATTAATTATGAAAAAGAAGTTCAAAAAATTTATATAAATAACTTTAATCAACAATTAACTGAAGAACAATTAAATAAAATTTGTTCTAAATATGGTAATGTTACTTCATGTAAAATTTTCTTAGATCATATAGGAAGAAATTTTGCTATTGTTCAATTTGAAAATCAAGAAATGACAAATAATGCTTTAAGAAATTTACCAAATGATAAAGAACTTTCAGATCCAAATTCTAAATTACTTGTTGAAGTAAAACAAAATAAATTTGAAAGGAAACAATATTTAGAAAATAAAATAAGAGAAACAAATAATAAATTAAATCAGCAATATCAAATGTGTAATTTACATATAAGAAATATTCCATTAACTGCAACTGAAGAAGATTTAAAAAATGCTTTTTCAAAATATGGAAATATAAAAAGTGTTAAAATTGAAAAATATATTTTAGAAACTAAAGATCATGATACTTTTAAAGAAATTCCTACAAGTAAAGGTTTTGGTTATTTATGTTATGATAATCCAGAAAGTGCCAAAAATGCAATTTTAGGATTAAATGAAAAATATCTTCCTTCCTTTGAAAGTTGGAATAGACCTTTATTAATAGAATATTTTATTCCAAAAGCAGAAAGACAAATTATGAATAATCAAATGATGAATAATATGGGAAATGGTATGTTTTATTATAATCAAAATATGATGATGAATCCTAATATGTATAATAATAGAGGAAATTATTATAATAAAAGAAGGACTTTTAATAATAATAGAAATTATAATAATAAAAATAATAATAATAATAATATTAATAATAATAATAATAACTATAATAATAATAATAATAAAAATAATAATAATAACTATAATAATAATAATAACTATAATAATAATAATAATAATAATATTAATAATAATAAAAATAATAATAATAATAATAATAATAATACTAATAATAATAATAATAATAATAATAATAATAATAATAATAATAATAATAATAATATTAATACTCAACAACAAGTTAAAAAAGAAAAAAATAGAGAAATTGATATGAATATTTTTAATAGTCTTGAAAATGATGCTGAAAAAAGAGATTATTTAGGAGAACAAATATTTAAAGCAATTGAAAATAGTAATATTGCAACAAATATAAAAATGGATTATGATACCATTGGAAAAATTACTGGAATGATTATTGGTATTCCTGATATAAATGAAGTTATTGATATATTTCAATCTGAAAGTTCTTTAGAATCTAGAATTAAAGAAGGTTTAGATTTAATTGAAGCAAATAAATAATTCAATTAACATAAATAAAAATTTACCAAAATAAAATTTTTTTTTTTGGTAGAAAAAAAAGAAGAAAAAATTTGAACTAATCTTTTTTTTTTATTTTTTTTTCTTTTAAGTAAAACTGAAATTTTTAGATTAGAATAAAAATAATTAATAAAAAAATTAAAATGTTATCACAACCAAATAATAATAGAGCAAATGGAGAAGCTCGTTGTTTTTTATGTTTAAAAGATACTTTGGAAGATTATACTTTTCAATTTGAAGACTTTTGTCATTTTATAATAAAGAAAAAAATATTTTGTAAAAGAGATGAATCAAAAGTTAAGAATGAAAAAGAACTTTCAGAAAACTTATATAATTCAATAAAAGATGAAAGTAAAAAATTAATTAAACCTTGTAAATGTGATATTTTATGTCATATTCAATGTTTAATTCAATATTGTATTATGCATTTAATAATTAAATGTGAAGAATGTAGTTCTGAATATTGTTTTGATTTTAAAGATTTAAATGAAAATTCAAATTCTTCATGTTTTTATATTTCAATTGTTTTATGGATTATTCTTCATGTTATTCTTTTAGCTTGTGCTATACTTTTTTTTGCTATTAAAATTATACCAAAAAAATATGAAGCTTATAATTATATTATTGCTATTATATTAATAGTTATTAATTGCCTTTTAATTTATGGTAATTTTTTAGGTTATAAACCAAATAAAAATTTACATCAAAATATTTATCCTTCATTTATTCAATATTCTCCTGGATTGAAAAAAACTGATGAAGAATATACAAATTTTGGTTATTTTCTTCAAAGATGTTTAAAAAGTACAATGTTTGAAATAGTTGAAAAAAGAGTATATAATAGACTATATTTAACAACAACTTTAAATACTCAAAGAGAAATTAATGAATATATAAATACAAATAATAATGAATTATTTGATACAAATTCAGAAGAAATAAAAGAAAAAATGAAAGAAGAAGAATTAGAAAATAAATTTCATGGTGCTCAAATTATTAAATCAAGTCTTGTTGAAAATGAAAAAATTAATATTGATGAACATAATCAGAATAAAAATAATAATATAAATAATAAACTTTTACCTAAAAGTAGAACCAAAACTGCTCATATGAGATATTCTCAAAAAGTTCCAAAAGGAAAAAATAATAATAATAATCATAAAGTTAGTGGTACTCAAAATAAAAGTAATTTTGAAAAAATGCATTTAATTGATGATGAAACTAAAAGAAATGAAAATGAAAATAATAATACTTCAAATAAAAATGATGATATTCTAAATATGAATGTAAGTAAAAAAGGAAGTAATGGAAATGAAGATGATAAAAAAAATGAAAAACAATAATTTTATTCATTTGGTAAAAATTAACTATAGAAACATTTTAAATAAAGATTTTTATTTTTTTTATTTTTATTGTATATTTGAAATTTGATGAATTAAATTTTTTAATATAAAACTGAAAGATAATAAACTTGTAAAAAGTATTTTTTTTTCAAAATTAAATTTTTTTAATGTTAAAACAAAGCATTCAAAAATTAATTAAAATAATTAACAAAATCATAATATTTAAATTAATAATTATTCAAAAAAATAAACTATTAATAAACTTTTTTTATTTCTATTTTATTTGAAGTACATTTATTTTTTTTTTGGTCCAAAAACTCCATTAAAATTAATAAGAGGACTTAAAGATTTAATAAAAGAATCATCTTTACTTCTTTTGGTTAATAAATTTAAATTAGATTTTAAAGTTCTTGAAGTATCTAAAGTTAAAGTACATTTACTCAAACTAACATTATTATCTATTATATATCTATTATTTTTATTAAATATTGTTTTATTATCAGTAATATTATCAAGGGATGAAAATGAACTTTCTAAATGTGATTCTTCTTTATCTTCTTCTTCTTCATTTGTTGTTACATAATTATTTTTATAAAAAACTTCTGCTTTATTATCACCCAAATTATGCATAATTTTTGATATTTTATAACTTCTAAATATTGGTCTACAAAAAAATTGAT
This sequence comes from Isotricha sp. YL-2021b, assembly GCA_023805745.1. Classification (NCBI taxonomy): domain Eukaryota; phylum Ciliophora; class Litostomatea; order Vestibuliferida; family Isotrichidae; genus Isotricha; species Isotricha sp. YL-2021b. The sequence goes on along the minus strand of JAJJKW010001515.1, from coordinate 33,154 downwards.
GATAATTTTTATAATATTCATTTAATTTTGGGATTCTATTAGAACTTTCTTGATAAATATAATATCTTTTTAAATATTCATTGATGAAATCATCATATTGATATTCTTTAAAAATTAAATTATAATGACTTGATCTATTATATAATACTTGATTAATATATAAATAATTTTCATCTTCTTCAATATCTCCATATTTTGAATATAATAAAGAAAGAAGACTAGTTGGATCATGAACTAAACGATAAGCTTGTAATTTTGTATTAATTAAATTATTTGAAGACATTAAATTTTTAAATTCTTTTTATTATTTTTTTTAAATTAAAAGATTAAAATATAATTAAAATATTTTAAAATAATTATAAATAGTTTATTTCATAACTTTTGTATATACAAACTTTAAAGATAATTTATAAAATTAAATATAATTTATTCATTTTTTTCTTCTTCTTCATTTAATTTTTTAACAATTTCTTTTTTAATTTCATCAGGAATTAATTTAATTAAATCAACACTAGTCTTTAATAAAATTTTTAATTTGTCTTCATATCCTTTCCAAACAAGAAAATAAATAATAATAATCAGAATAATTAATAAAATAAAAGTAGTATCCAAAACTAAAGTCATTTTATCTTTATAATCACTAAAATTTTCTTTTAATTTCTGAATCATATAATTATACCAAGGTCTAATAACATATATTAAAACTTTATTAATTTCTCTAAATTTAGGATTATAACAAAAATAAGGTTCAGTTAAATTTTCTTTTTGAATTGTAAATAAAACAGCTAAAAATTTATTCATTTCATAAAATCTTGTCAGAACACCACTAAAACCATTTTGAATAATTCCAAAATAATCTTCATCTTCAATAGGAATATTTGCCTTTAATAAAATATCAGAAATATTTCTTGCCATTCTTGTTGAAAATTGGTTTAAATATTTTTCTTTTAAAAAAGAAGTAACTTGATATGAATCTGAATATAAAAATTCAATTTCATCACTTATTCCTATAATATTATCATAAAAAAGTTCTTCTGTTTCTGTAGAATTTAATATTGGAATTGAAGAATTATAATAAAATGATTTAAAAACATTTGTTTTTACTATAAAATCACATTCACTATAATGTGTTACGTTGAAAACTCTACTATAATTTTTTATATTATTTAAGATATTTATTACATAAAAATATTTGAATATCATATATATTTCAATTGCTGTAAAAAATAATGTTATATATATAAAAGCTAATAAATATTCAGTTGAATTTTTAATTGATTGTTTATAATCATTTTTTTGCTTAAATTTTGTTATCATTATTATATCTTCATCTTTTGATGTTGTATGATATTCAATTTTAGATTCTTCTTCTTCTGTTTCTTCATTTCCAAAAAATTTATTTAATAATTTATTTAAAAAAGTTTCACTAGTTTGTTTTAATTCTTCAAATTTTTTTTTTTTAATTGTTAAAAATAAATCAACAGGTTTTTCTCTTTCATCAATGAATTTACTTATTAATTTCCACATAATAATTAAATCAATAATAACAACAATAAAACTGAGAGCAAAAATAATTAATAATATAGTAGGACATTTAGTTTCATCTCTTGTGTTTTCAGCTAAAATAAAAGTTACATTTCTCATAATTAAAAAATAATCATTTAATAAATTCATCATTAATTCATATGCATTTCTATTATTCATATCAAGAGATAAATAATTATCTGTTATTGTACTAACAAAAAAAATTGAAGTTTTAATTCTATTTAATGTATTTGCATAAGAAACTAATTCTGTGGTTGGAAAAAAATTACTTAATGTTCTTATACATACTTTAACATTATTAATATAATCATAATATTCTTTATTAAATTTAACAGAAGAATTAGAAAAAAAAGAAATATAGTCATTTATAATTTGTCTATATTCTATCATTTCATTTTTTGCTAATAAAACATATTCTTTTTGATCATATCCTAATGATTCTGTATAAGAAGAATTTTGAGATAAAATAACTTCAGTTATAAAATATTTAGTATATAAAAAAGATCTTAATAAAATATAAGAATCATCTAAATATTTTAAATATTGAGAACATTTATCTGTTTTATAAACAGATAAACCAAATTCTAGACTAATAAAAGCAAGAATTACAATAAACATAATAACAGAAGAAAATTTAATATATGAAACACTTTTTTCATTAAAAAAATGATTTAAAGAAAATGATATATCACTATTAGATTCATTAGAATTTATATTTTCATGATTTGTATTATTAATTGCAATATATTCATTATTTTCATGATGATTTTCTTCATGATTTTCATTTATATTTTTTGTAATTATTGGATTACTATTTCTAGAATGACGAATATTTTTTCTTAATTCTGGATGTGCTTTTAATTTTTCTTCTATTCTTTTTATAAAAGATGATATTTGTATTTTTATATTTGGTTCTGTTATTTTTCCTGCTTGATATAATTCTTTATTTGGAAGATGCTTTTCTAAATTTATATCAGCTCCAAAATATTTTAAAGTATTTATATAATCATTTATATCTTGTGATGATCTACTTTGTAATTCTAATATTTTTTCTTTTGTTAATAATACATTAAAATTTTCTTCTTTTGATTTTTTATCATTATCATCTTCATCATCACTATTATGTGATTTTTTAATTTTAAATTTTTTACTTCTTTTTTTTAAAATATCATTAGTATTATTTATTATATTTATAACTGGAATTTCATTTTTAGGTCGAATAAAATATTCATCTTTATTTTTCTTTTTATTTATTAATTGAGTTCTCACATAATTTAAATTTAAAATATCATACATTATTAATTTAGAATTAGATTGTTTAAAACTATTAGAATCAACATTATTTTTTTTAGTTTCAAGAAGTGTAAATCTTAAACAAAAACCAATTGGTTCTTCATCTCCAAATTTTATTTTAATAATAGATAAATTAAAATGTTTTTTTTTAGATTTTTGAACTAATTCTTCAACATTTTCTTCATTTTTTCTCATAGTATCATTTTTAGGATAAATTAAATCAGGAAAAACCCAATAAACTTTTTTTGGTTCATCTTCAAATTCTCTAAAATTATCTGATAAATTTATAGATTCACAATTATCTGGATCTCTTATTAAAATATTTAAATTTACAACATATTTTTTTAATAAATCCATAGTTAATCCCATTGATAAAGCAGAAGAAGAAAAAGAATCAATTGTAAAATCATCTTTTGATAAAATATAAAAAGCATAAACTGATTTTGGATCTTTATTTTCTATTTTAGCTTTTATTATAAAAGTATTTGAAAAATCATCATCATTATATACAGTAAATTTAACTAATGCTGGTAATATATATCCTACTTTTGTTCTTGGTAAAATAAATATTTGCTTTTTATCACTTGCTTTATTCATTCCTGGATTTGTTTTTCTTAAAAATTTTATTTTATTTGAAATTGCTTTTGAATGTCCATTTATAAAAATATTTGGCATAATTGTTTCTATTTTTTTTCCTATTAAATTTTGTTTTGTAAAACCTAATAAATTTACTATACTATTTGACATTTGTAATATTGAACAATCACCTTTTTCATTTGTTCTACTATAAATTATATAATCTTGATCTTCTAATAATATATCTAAATTATTTATATCAAATCTATCACTTTCATTTTTTTTTGATTCAAAATGTTGCTCTTCATTTAATTTTTTTGAAACTTCATCTGCTTTTGTTTTATTTCTTAATATTTCTCTAACAAAATACGCATATAATTGTACAATTGATTGATTTTCTAAATCTATTTTTTTTGATTTTAAATCTTTTTCCCATAATTCATTTATTTCATTTAATAAGATATTTAATTTATTCCCTAAAAAATATAATTTTTCTAAATTTAGATTATTTGTTAAATTTGTACTTAAAACTCCCCAAAATTCACCATATAATTTAGTAGTTGATTCTATTAAATATTTTAATTTTCTAAATTTATGTTCTGTTATTTCTTCTATTTTTTCTAAATCATTCTCATTTTTTTCTTGATTTGCTTTATTTGTTAAAGATAATACACTTTGATTAATACAAAATAAAATATAGTCTTCTGTTATTGTATTATTTTCTTTTTCTAATTTTGATAAATAAGTTTTTGCTGCGTTTAAATTAAATTTATTTGAATAATTAAATTGAATAAATGTCATTACTATTGATTTATTATTTGGAAATTTTTTAATTCCTTCAATTAAAATTATATTAATATAATGTAATAAACATGTTTTTTGTATTTGATAATTTCCTTGATTTTCCATATATTTTGTTAAAGGACATTCTTCATTAACACAAGTTTCTAAATGACGACAAATTAAACCTTTTAAAAAAATATCATTTTTATCATAACCTTTTTTAGAATTTTCAATTGATTTATATTTATCAATAAATTTCCTAATTAAATATATAGTACTTTTAGTTCTATTTAAAAAATCATTTGAAGTTCCTGAATTACCAGCAGAAATAATAAATTTTTCACTTTCTTTTTTATAACAAATAGCACAAGTAGCAATAATTAAAGGCATTCCAAATAAAAATAAATAAATATTTCCATCAAATTTAGAATCATAAGATAATTTACAAATTAAAAGCATAAAAGAAATCCATAAAAATAAACTATTTCTAATAATTACAAAACATTGTATAACAAAATTTCCATAAGTTGGTATATCATAACCTTTTTTTAAATTAAATAATGAACCAATTAATAAAATTACAATACTAATCCATTCATTTTTTATAAAATTAAATCTTAAAGTATTCAATAACGCAAAAGTATAATAAAATAAATCAGCAGAAGTATCAATTTTACCAGTTGTTTGTGAAGTATTAAATGGATCAAAACAGAAAATACCAAAAAGAATATTTAAAATATATTGTCCAATTAAAAAAACAATTGATAATCCAGAATATAAATAATGTACTCCTTTAAAACAAGTAATTGGATTATCAACTATATCAACTTTTTTATCATTACATTTTATCATTAATAATAATAATTCTGAACAAGGAATTAAACCAACAGACATCATAACATTTGAAATTATTTTTCCGTAAGTTACATTAAATCTATAAAAAGTTGTATTCGTTTTACTAAATTTTATTGCCATTGAAATTGATAATCCAGTAATAAAAATAATAACTATCATTAATCCCCAAATTAATAAATAAATTTTAAATGAAACATATTTTAAAATTGTTGTTCCTCTGAAAGCTCCTACTAATGTATTTATATTTTTCATTTTATTTTTATCTATTTTCCAAAATTTTGAATGTGGTTCACTAAAACCATATGAAATAATTTGAATTGTTTCAATTATTATTAATAAACTTGAAACAAAAACATTAAAGTCTTTTCTTTTTAAAACATGATAAAAATAATAAAATATTTTTATTTTTACTGTTATTTCATCATTTGTTTGAATTATTTCTTTATTATTTTTTTGGGATTTATCAAAAGTTGAATCTACTCGCATTTAATTAAAAAAATAAAATATTTATAAAAATTTTTTAAATCAAATAAAAATACTCTAATTTCCAATTATTAAAATTTTATTATTGAAATAATTTAATAAAATTTAAAATTATTTAATGGAAATAACAGAACAGGAAAACGAAGAAATTCACAAATTAAGTGAACATAAATTCTTAGGAGTAATTGTATTAAATATTGAACAAAAGAAAAATATAAATTTTTTAGAAAAAAGATATATATATAATGTAATAAAATTATTAAATAAAAAAGAAATAGATAAAGAAAGTTTTAGAAATTTATTATCAAAAGGAAATTTAGATTCATATCCAAATCTTCGTTCTCTTTCATGGAAATTTTTATTAGGATATCTTTCAAATAAATCAGAAGAATGGGAAAATTATTTAGATAGTAAAAGAAATTTTTATAATAATGAAAAAGAAAAACATATAAAAAAAACATCTCATATGAAATTTAAAAATCATCCTTTAGATATTCAATCTAATTCAAATTATTCTGGTTTTTTAAAAGATAATCAATTAAATCAAACAATTGATAAAGATATTAAAAGAACTAGAACAGAAGTAACTTTTTTTTCTAAAAAAGTAAATTCTCTTAAAAAAGAAACTCATTATGATATAATTAAAAGAATTTTATTTTTTTATGGGAAATTACATCCTGAAATTGGTTATGTTCAAGGATTTAATGAAATTTTAGCAATAATTTATTTTTGTTTTTCTAAAGATAAAAATTTATATTTTGAGGAAGGAATTGAAGCAGATTGTTTTTTTTGTTTTGAAATATTAATAAATACTTTTCCTAATATATATATTGCTTCTAAAGATTATGATGAAGATGGAATAAGAAGAAAAATACATTATATAAAATTTATATTATATGTTATAGATTATGAAATGTATGCTAATTTAAGAGAAAATAAAGTTGATATTTATTTGTTTTTATTTAGATGGTATTCATTATTTTTTTCTCAAGAATTTTCAATTGAAAGTACAATGAAAATTTGGGATTATCTTTTTTGTCAAAATGATATTGAAAAATATTTAAATATATTATGCTTATCAGCATTGAGAATAAAAAGAAAATCATTATGTTCAAAACATTTATCTGATATTATGGAGGCATTACAAAATTTCAATGATAATGACGTAAATGCAATTTTAGATCAAGTCGATGAAATAAATCTAGAAATGGAAAATAAGAGTGGAAGATTAACAAAAGAAAATTTTTATGAATTTTTAAAAATACAAAGTTAATAATAAAATCAAAAAAAAAGAAGATTTATTAATTCAAAAATTATAAAAAATATAAAAATATAATAAATATACTAATAAAATAATAAAAGAATAAAATATAAAATAAAAAAATAAAAATATAATTCATAAAAAAAAAATTTTTAACTTATCACAAATTCAATTAAAAAAAAAAAAATAACCCCAAAAATTTATTTTTTTAAATAATCAGCAAGAATAGACCCAATAGCCATAGAATGAATATGAGAATGAATATCATCAGCTCTTCCAGTCATAATAACTGGAATTTTGGCTCCAACAAGCATATGAGCAGCAAGATGTCTGGAAGTATAAATAATAAATTTCCAAGCCATACTATGACTTTCGACATTAGGAAAGAGTAAAATATCAGCATCACCTTTAATTCTACTTCCAAAGGCAAGTTTCCTTTGACAAGCTTCAAGAGAAATTGCCATATCTAAACTTAAAGGACCATAAACCATACAATCTTTTATAGTTCCTTTTTCATTTAAAGAAACTAATTCTTGAGCATCAACTGTACTTTGAATTTTAGGATTTACTATTTCAGTAGCTGCTAAAACTGCAACTTTAGGATTATGCATTCCTATTGCTTTTCCTATATCAACTGCATTATTTATTATATGAACTTTATCTTCTAATGTTGGATTTAAATTTACTGCTCCATCTGTAATTAATAATAATTGTTCTATACCTTCAATTTCTGCAATTTCAACATGACTTAAAATTGGTTTATCTAATAAATTAAATTCTTTTTCAGAAATACTTGAAATAAAATCAGAAGCTGAAACAGTTCCTTTCATTAATATTTGAGCTTCTTTATCTACTATATATTTTACTGCTTTTAAAGCTGCTAATTTATGATCTTTTATATTATCTATTTTAAATTGAGAAATATCTAATTTATCATGTCTTGCAATATCTCTTATTCTATCTTCATCTCCTATTAATATTGGTTGAATATATCCTCTTCGATATCCCTCAACACATGATTGCAAAATTACTCCTTCATCTGCTCCGGCAACTGCTAAAACTTTTCTTGGTAACTTTTTTGCGTCATCTACTATTTTGAATAAATGGTTACTCCATCCTTTGTTATCATTGTCTATTTTTTTATTGAAGCTTAATGATATTAGGCATACTATTAATGCTATTTTCATTTGGATTCTTTTATACATTTTTTTATATTTTTTTTTTTTTCTTTATAATAAATATTTATTTTTTATTTAAAATTTAATGTTAATATTTTATAAATTATACAGTATTAAATTAAAAAGGTTTTTTGGGAGTTTTTTTCATTTGGAGAATTAGGGAAATTTGTTTTTTTAGTTATGGGAATAAATTGTAATATTGGAATTTTATAAGCTATTATTTATTAAATAATATTGTAAAAATAAAATTTTTAATTAAGATATTGTAAATAAAAAATTGTTAATTATATTGAATTATTTATATCTTTTCCTATAAAAAGGAAAAAAAATAAATAAAAAACCTTAAAATTTAAAATAATATTTTTATAAATAAAATAAAAATAAAAAAAAACAATATAAAAAAAAAGAAAATAAAAAAAAACACTCATAAAAAATAAAAAAAAAAAATAAATAATAATAAAAAAAAAAAATAAATATTAAATAAAAAAAAATAAATATTAAATTAATTAAATAAAAAAAAATTTTCAAAAAGATATTTATTTAAATCATGTCTACAAAGGCCTCAAAGAAAGAAGAAACAAACACTGATAAGAAAACAAAAGAAGAGAAAGATCAGAAAAAAAAGGAAAAAAAAGATCAAAAACACGAAGCTCATCAAAACACTCATGAAGGTCACACAGGAAATATAATGGATGATTTATCAAAGAAACAAATATTTAAGAAATTTTCATATAGAGGATATGACATAGGTAAATTAATAAATATGAATATGGATGAATTTTCACAACAATTAAGATCAAGACAAAGAAGAAGATTAAGAAGAAAAATGCCTCAAAAATATGGAAAATTTATTAAAAAATTAAATGATGCTAAAAAAGTTACTAATGCAGGTGAAAAACCAAAAGCTATTAAAACTCATTTAAGAGATTGTATTGTTCTTCCTACTATGATTCAATCTGTTATTAATATTCATAAAGGAAATGGTTATAATCAAATTGAAGTTAAACCTGAAATGATTGGATATTATTTAGGAGAATTTGCTATGACTTATAAAAGAGTTACTCATGGTAAACCTGGTGTTGGTGCTACTCACTCATCTAAATTTGTTCCTATTAAATAAAAATTATATTTTTGTTTTAAAATAAAAAAAAGATTTTTTTTGGAATTTTTTATTTAAAAGTTTTTTTTTTATTTTTTCTTTTAATTTTTCTTTTATTTTTTTTGTATTTTATCTTTTATTTTTTCAGTTCTTTTTTTTGATTTTATTTACTTTTTATTTTTTTTATTTTAAAAATAAAATAAAAAGTTATCATACCAAATAATATATTTTTAATTATTTAAATAACCCTAAAAAATTTTATTTTTCTTCTGTTTTAAACTTCTAATTCCCTATATAAATCTAAAACAGTATTAAAATAAATAACAATTTCTCCCATTCCAAGTTTACTAGCTCCCATAACTCTATCAACAAAAGTGATAGGAATTTCTTCAACAGAAAAACCATGATAAACAGCTCTAATAATAATTTCCATTTGAAAAGCATAACCTCCATTTTTCACTTCATTAATTAATTTCATAAAAGTACTTTTTCTATATAATCTATAACTTCCTGTTAAATCACTAATTCCAGGTCTAAGAAAAAAACTTGCCATAAAATTTGCACCTCTTGAAATTATTTTTCTAAGTGGATTCCAACCATAAACTCCTCCTCCTAAATTATATCTTGTTCCTGTTACAATATCACAATTTGTTTCTTTTTGTTTTTTTATAAAATCAATTAAAAATTTTGGATGATGTGAAAAATCAGCATCCATTATAAATATAAAATCTCCAGTACATAATTTACTTCCATCAATATAAGCTGTTCCTAAACCTAATTTTCCTGTTCTTTCTAATATTTTTATTTTTTGATTTCCATATAATTTTTGCATTTCTAATACACATTCTATTGTTTTATCTGGACTATTATCTTCTACTATTATTATTTCGTAATTTATTTTATTTAAGGTTAAATATTTATCTATCATTTGAATTAATAAGGATATGTTGTCTCTTTCGTTATATGTTGGAATTATTAAGGAATATTTTGTTGAATTTGATGACATTTTTTTTTTATTTTTTAAATATATTTTTATTTTTTAGAAATGTTTTTCTTGGGAATTATTATTTATGGGACCTTAATAATATATTTTTATTTATTGTTTTGTTTATTTTTTATTTTTTAAGTTTTTATGTCATTTTTTGTTTTTTTTAAAGTTTTTTTGTTTTTATCATTTATGATATTTTAATTGTTTTATTTTTTAAACAATTTTCTTCATCAATTAAAAAAAATGATTTAATAAATAAAGTTTTTTTAATTTAATATATAATAATTTAATTTAAATGTTTTTATATAAGAATTTTTTAAATTCCTCTGTTAATTCATCTAAAGATTTAATTTCTTTCATTTCTGCTTTATAATAACTTTCAATTTCTTTAAGAGCTTTTAATTCACCTTTTCCACTTAATAAAGTTAATCCAATACCTTTAGTCCCAAATCTTCCAGTTCTTCCAATTCTATGAAGATAAGTCGCATAATCAGTAATTTTTCTATCATGATTTTTAGGATCAGGTTTAATAGGAATATCAAAATTAATAACTAATTTAACTAATTTTTCATCATAACCTCTTGCTAAAAGATTTGTTGTTATTAAAATTTGAATTTGACCACTTTGAAATCTTTTTATAGTTTCATCTCTATTTTTTGGATCCATATCTCCTCCCATTAAAATAAATACTTTATATCCTTTTTCATTTAATTTTTGCTGTAATTTAACTGTAAAATCTCTTGAATTTACAAATATTATAACTCTTTCATTTTCTATACTTCTTTTTAAATATTCTTCAATAAAATCTACTTTTCCATCTGGATTATTTGCAATATAATAAAATTGTTTTACATTATCTAAAGTTAATTCTTCTCTTTTTAATTCAATCATATTAGCTTTTTTATAATATTTTTTAATAATTTTATAATGAGTTTGATTATAAGTAGCAGAAAAAAATAAAACTTGAACAGGCATTTTTTTATCTTGAAATAATTTAAAAGTTTTATCAACAACTTTAACAGTAACATCATTAGATAACATATAATCAGCTTCATCTAAAACTAAATTTTTAAGAGAATCTAATTTATAAGTTTTTTTTTTAAGAAAAACATTTTCAAAATTACCTGGAGTAATAACAACAATTTGTCCAATTTTTTTATCTTTATCATCAGAAGATAAAAGAGCATCAACTTGAATAGAAGTTTTTTTAGCCATTTTTTTTAAAACTTCAGATATTTGATTAACTAATTCTCTAGTATGAGCAAAAACAATAGCTTGAATATTTTTATTATTTTCATCAATTTTTGAAAGAATTCCAAGTCCAAAAGCTCCTGTTTTTCCAGCTCCATTTTTTGCTTGTGCAATTAAATGAATTGGAGGATTTTTCATTATTAATGGAAATGTTGTAGATTGTATTTTTGAAGGTTTTATAAAATCCATTTCTAATAATCCTTCTTTTATATTTTCTTTTATTCCCATTTCATCCCATGTTGTATCTTTTGATAATAAATCATTTTCTTCTATTAAATTCTCTATGTCTTCTACTTGAGAACGTACTGGAATGTCGTTTTTATCCGTTTCTGAAGGATTTTCTTTTATATCTTCAAATGCTGATTTTTCTTCTTTTTTTTCCTCAGATGGTTTTTCTGAGTCTTTTTCTGTTATATTTAAGTTTTCTTCTAGTTTTTTTTCCACTTCGGATACTTCCTTTTTTGCTTCTTCGGGATTGGATTCCATTTAAAGAATAAGAAATAAAATCTAAAATTAATTATATATTGGAAGGAAAAAAAAATTAATTAGATTAAATATTTAAAAAATTATATATAAAAGAATTTAATGATAAAAAATGAAATATATTGAAATAAAAAAATGCTTCTAATAAGAGAATATATTGAAATTACTTCCTAAAGGAAAAATAAAATCAATTAGGAAAAAGAATATCAAATAATTCAAAAATAATAATATATTATTCTCTGAACATTTTCTTTTAAATATCTAGAATTATTTTTTAGTAATTTTGAGAAAAGAATTAAACCATATTGAATATGATTAAGAAATTTTATTCCAAGAAATATTATTGTTGATATGAATAAGTGAATTTTATTATAAATTTTTTTTAGTTAAACTATTAATTATTCTCTACTTAATTTATTATAAAAAGTGTTATATATGATAAAAAATATATTTTATGATAAAAACGGAATTACAAATTAATATTATTATTATAATAATAAAAATGAAAAAAACAATATTAATAATTTTATCAATTATAATCCTTTCAATATCAATTTTAATATATAAAGAAGTAGAATTTAACGTTGAATTAATAGAATTACCAAAAAAGTATAATGCAAAATGTTTAGATGGTTCACCATATAAATTTACAATGGTAAAAGGATTTGATGAAGGAATAAATAAATTTATAATATTTTTTGATTCAGGAGGATATTGTGGAGCAGAAATTCGTCCTTCAACAATAGTAGAATCATGTAGAAAAAGAGCATTAGGAAGAAAAGGAAAAAGTGCTTCTTCATTTTTTGAATTTACTATATCACGTTTTATGAGATTAACTTCAAAGAAAAAACAATATAATCCAACTTTTTATAATTGGAATAAAATTACTATAAAATATTGTGATGGAATGGGTCATTTAAGTAATTTAGATAAATATGGTTTATTTTTTAGAGGAATGAATAATACTTTAGGAGTTCTTGATTATCTTAGTGATAATTATAATTTTAAAAATTCTGATAAAGTTATTATTTCAGGATATTCTGCTGGTGCAATTTCTGCTTTACAATATGCTAATTTTATTGATAATTATACTTTAAAAAAAAATAATACTTATTTAATTATTGATAGTGGACTTTTAATTCCTATTGATAAAAATGAAAAAACTAAAGATGAATATCTTTTAGAAAATGTTATGAAAGAAATTGTTAAATATTCTGGTAATAATGATATTATTTTAAAATCTTATTGTAAATATTATAATAATCCTGATGAAAAATATAAATGTTATATTCCTGAAATAATAATTAATGAAATTAAATTACCTATATTAGTTTTACAAAATGAAATTGATAGTTGGATGTTAACTCATTATTTAAAAAAATCATGTTTTATTGGTTATAATTTTTTAAAAAAATGTTCTCAAAGTGATATTGAAATTATTAAAAAATATGGAAATGATATTGGAAAATCATTAGAAAAAATAGTTAAAGAAAATGATAATATAAGTATGTGGATACCTAAAACTTTAGGTCATATGTTACTTCCTTTTAATTTATATTGGGAAAATGATTTTTATTCTGTTAAAAAATATAATTTAATAAATATTATTGATAATTGGTATAAAAATGCTATTATGGGAAAAAAACAAAATTATTATTATACTGATGATAATTATAATAAAATTAAATCTTATACTGATATAATGCATTATATGTTAACTTTTGGTATTGTGAAATTAGATGATTATTAAATTTATTATTTAATTTATTTAAATTAAATACATTTTTTTAAAAATTAAATAACCAAAAAAAAAAAATATAAATATTTTAATTATTAACACCACTAAATTCATTTTTCCAAGAAACAAATCTATTTTTTGAATTATCTAAAATATCTTTCATACTTTTTAAAAGCCATTTAACATTATTATTAACCATTTTAACATTAGCATTACCTAAATTCCCAGAAGCCATAATTTCAGTATCTTTAATTCTATCATGAAATTCATTTTGTAATTCATTAAATATTAAATTAACTTTATCAATTTCTCCAAGAGCTCTATCAATTAAATTAATTCCAGTTTGATTAATACTTTTTTTACTTTTTTTAATATCTTTTGCAATTAATTTTCCTTTTAAAACTTTAATTTGATCTTCTAAACCTTTTCTTTTTCCATCAAATTTATTTGCAACTTCTTTAGCATTTTCAACTAATTGTTTACTCATTCCATTAAATTGATTATCAATAATATCTTTTTTATCAATTCTTAAAGCTCTATTTTTAGTTTTTTCTAATTGTTTTTTTTCTTCCTCAAAATCATTTCCATTATAAACTTGAATACCATATTTTTTTTTTAATTCTATAATTTCTCTTTGATATTTTGCTTTAACTCTTGTAATTTGTTTTGTTTCTTTATCTCTCCAAACTTGATTTAAACAACCTAATAAATCAGAAATAACTTTATCATTAATTTCCATATTATATTTTTTTTTAAAATCATAAATTATATTAAAAGCTTCATTAGGAATCCAATTTTCATTATTTTTTTTAAGTAAATTTTCAGCTTCTCTTCTTTCACAATCATGTTTATGAATTTTATTTAAAGGAGGATCATGAACATATCTTATTCCTCCAGGAATAGTTTCATTTAAATAAGCAAAATCTTTATATTCTGTTGTTGATTTTAACATTTGTAATAAACGTAAATTATCATCTCTTAAATGTTGATTTTCCATCATTAAATTTCCTTCACTTTTTTTATTTATATATAAATCATTTATTTCTTTTTCTAATTCATCTATTCTTTCTTTTTGACTTTTATTTAGTAATTTATATTTTTCTACATCAGTTTGAAATGAATCTGAATAACGCATATTTATTGCATTATTTACTGTCATATATTTTATTTTATTATCTTTGTCTTTTATTTGTTCTAATAATTTATCTATTTGTTCTTCTTTATCTTGAATATCTCTTGATAATATTTGAAATTTTGTTTTATAATTGGAAATTACACTTTCATGTTGATTTTTCATTATTTCTAATTGAGTTGATGCATCATTTGAATTTTTTGTTGCATCTTCTTTTTCTTTTTCCATTTTTTCATTTTCACTTTTTAAAAATGTATTTTCTTGCTCTAATTGTTTAAAACCAGTTACTATTTTTATTCTATCTATTCCTGCTGATTTTAATTTATTTTCTAATATATCTATTTTTTCTAATAATTTTTGAATTGTTTTTTCATAGTCATGTGCATTCATTCTTTCTTGAATTCTTTCTTTATAATCCATTATATGAAAAAAATTTATAAAAAAATAAAAATGATGAATATTAAAATAAAATATTCATAAATAAATAAACTTTGAATAATAAAAAATAAATTAATATATAATAAAAAAATCAAGTTTTGCAAAATAATTTAAATTTGCATTTAATTATTCATTATTGATATCTTAGAATATAATAGAATTTTATGAAACTTTTAAATTGAATGAAAAATTATAATGAATATTTATTAATTTATCATATAAAAAAAAATCTAAATAAAAAAGTTTAAATTTCAATAAAATTAAGATAATATGATAAAAATAAATTATATATCTTGTAAAAGTAAAAAATATTAAATATTTGAACTATATTTTTACCCGAAAAAGATTTGAACCCTTTTTTTATTTAAAAGTTTTTTCCAAAACATTTCATTGAAATGTTTTTCTATTAAATCACGCATTTCTTAATTTGATTTATCATAAGAAGAATTATTTGATTCGTCTAAAGTAGATTTTAAAAGGATTAAATCTTTCTTCCTTAACAAAATTACCATCAATAGAGATTGAATTATTTATACAATTGTTTTATTAATATTAATATAACTCATTTAAAACTCATTTAAAATAATAATCAAAAAATTTCAATTTAAATTAACAATATTATTCATTCTTTTTTTTAATTTAATTGCATTTTATTCAATTATTCTTTTCATTATTCATCTTAATTTTTATTTAAAATTTTTTTTCATTATAAAATAACATTTTAAGACTGATTTTCTTTATTTCAAATAAAATAAAAGAGTAATCTGAATTATTTGTATAATTTTTAATATAATATCCATAATACGAGAAAAGAAATATGAAAAAAAAAAAACCTAAATTAAACCTAAAAAACAAAAATAAATTTAAGAAAAAAAAAAATTAAATATATAAATTTTAAATAAAAAATAATGAATTAAAGGATAATTTTTCACCAAAAAAAAAAATTAAAAAAGACCAATAAGAAATACTTAAATCGCTAAATTTAAAAAGAATATAAAATAAAAATGGCAGATGCTCAAGTAAAACAAACAACAACAAGTACAAAAACAGAGCAAGATCCAAACATTGCAATAGTAGAAGAAAAAATAATAAAAGTAACAGGCGATGTTCAAATAAGAAAATATTCAAAAGGAAGATTATTAGGAAAAGGAGGATTTGCAAAATGTTATGAATTTCAATGTTTAGAAAACAAAAAAATTTTTGCTGCAAAAGTTGTAGCAAAAAGTTCTTTAGTAAAATCTCGTGCAAAACAAAAATTAATTTCAGAAATTAAAATACATAAATCGCTTCATCATCCTCAAATAGTTGCATTTGAGCATTATTTTGAAGATACAGAAAATGTATATATATTATTAGAAATGTGTCAAAATCAAACATTAAATGAATTATTAAAAAGAAGAAAAAGATTAACTGAAATAGAAGTTCAATGTTATATGGTTCAATTAATAAAAGCATTAAAATATTTACATAGTCACAGAGTAATTCATCGTGATTTAAAATTAGGAAATTTATTTTTAACAGATAAAATGGAATTAAAAGTAGGAGATTTTGGTTTAGCAACAAAATTAGATTTTGAAGGAGAAAGAAAAAGAACTGTATGTGGAACTCCAAATTATATAGCACCAGAAATATTGGATGGAAAAACAGGACATTCATACGAAGTAGATATATGGAGTTTAGGAGTAATAATATATACATTAATTATAGGAAAACCTCCTTTTGAAACACAAGATGTAAAAACAACATATAAAAGAATAAAAATGAATGCTTATTCTTTCCCTGAAAACGCAATTATAAGTGCAGCTGCAAAAGATTTAATTAAAGCAATTTTAGTTACAGATCCTTCTAAAAGACCTACTTTAGATCAAATATTAATTCATGATTTTTTTAATCAAGGAACTAGTATTCCTAAATTATTACCTACTTCTACTTTAGCTTGTACTCCTTCTCTTTCTTATATAAGACAATTTATGCCTGATGTAGGAAAAGATGGTATTGTTAATAAACCTTTAAGTAATAAAATGAATTCTGAAAGACCTAATACTACAAATAATAAACAAAATAATAATTTAACTAATAATTTATCTCAAAAAAATAATATGCCAAATACTATGAGAGATGGAGAAAAAAATATGCAAAATTTCGGAAGTGAAAATAATAGAGGAAATAATTTACAAGGACCTGATACTTGGGTTAAAAAATGGGTTGATTATTCTTCAAAATATGGTTTAGGTTATTTATTATCTAATGGTTATACAGGTGTTTTTTTTAATGATAGTTCTAAAATTATTTTTAATCCAAAAACAAGTGAATTTAATTATATTGAAAGAAGAGTTTCTGATAGACAAGAAGTTATTTCTTCTCATACTTCAAATGAATATCCTAAAGAACTTCAAAAAAAAGTTACTTTACTTCAACATTTTAAAAATTATTTAGAAGGTGAAAATAATAATGAACAAAATAATAATAATAATGAAAATGCTGAAAATAAAGAAGGAGGTGAAAATGAAAAAAAAGAAGATAAAGAAGCAAATAAACAAAAAGTATTTACTTATGTAAAAAAATGGATGAGAACAAGACATGCAATAATGTTTAGATTAAGTAATAAAGTAGTTCAAGTATGTTTTCAAGATCATACTGAAATTATATTATCGAGTGAAAGTAGAGTTGTTACTTATGCAAATAAAAAGGGAGAAAGATCAACTTATCCTTTAAGTACTGCTTTAGAAAGTAATAATTATGAAATGACAAAAAGATTAAAATATACTAAAGATATTTTAACTCATATGCTTAATATGAATCAACAAAGAAATGCACAAAATATGCAGAATGCTCAAAGTAGTAATGGAAATTCTAATACTGGAACTACTAGTAGTCAAACTAAATAAGGAATTAATTTGTATTTTTTGTTTTAAATTTTTTTTTTATTTTTTTAAAATTTATTATTTCTGATTAGTTTTAAATAAATTTAAAATATAAAGAAATTTTATTTTTATATATTATTAAATAAAATAAAAATATAAATTGTGTTAAAATATTTAGATAAAGTAAATCAATTTTAAAAAAATGATTAAATATATATTTTATTTTATTTTTTTAAAACTTTGGCATATTTTCTCTTCGAGAACAATTTTCAACTAATTTAATAAAAGTATCAAAATTAATAAAATTACCAATATCTTTATCTCCAATTTCAACAATCATTTTCCATTGAGTATTACTTAAATTATAACCAGGAAAAACTTCTTTTAAAACTTTAATTAAATTATCTTCATGAATCATTCCTTTTTGTTGATTTATACTATAAGTTTTAATTCTATCCCAAATTAATTTTCTATTTTTAGCAATATCTTTATAAATTTTAATAACATTATTTGAAGTTTCCCATTTTCTCAAAGCATTTAATTGATATAATTTCTTTTTATTATTAATATTATTATTATTTATAGCATCTAATTTTCCACTTATACTTCCAAAAACATTTGTCCATTCTCCCATATCAATAATACCATCTTTTTTAATATCAATACAATCAAAAGTATTTTTCATAATAGTAAAATTAGGAATATTTTTACCTTCTCTTCTATATATTTCAGTAATTATAGATTTATATTTATCAAAATCCATTAAATTTGAACCTCCACTATCACTGAAAGTAAAAGCTAATTTAGGATTAGAATAAAATTTATATAATAATTGTTTAATTTCAGAAAGAGCTAAATTAATATTATTAGTAGCTTTGCTAATAAATTTATCAGGACTAGTAATAAATTTATAAAATTCATTTAAATTAACTAATCCATTCCAAGTTCTTCCATTTTTTCTAATAATATCTTCAATTTCAAGATTAGTTAAACCTAAACCTAATTTTTTTAATAAATTTCTAAATTCAAAAACATTACAAATACCATTAGGATGTAATTTAATTTGATTTTTAACAATATTAATATAATTTGTAGTATGACAAGCAACAATATTTCTTTTTAATTTTTCTAAAGGATCATAATCAAAAGGAGTAGATAAATTAGGATGAAAGGTAATTTCAAAAGGATGATCTAAATGATCAATTGGATGATCTCCTGAAGGATCATCAGAATATATATTAGCTGTTATTTTTCTTGCACTATATGATCTTGCTGTTATTGAAGAACGAGAATTATTTATTCTTGTTGGTCTATTTATATTTTTTTTTGAATATAATTCTTTATTTGGAGTTATTTTACCAAAATATATAAATGAAAATTGAGAAAATGTTATATTTGATTTTGGAGAATTATTATCTTTTTCATCTATGTTAAAATATTTTTTTAAATATTTTAATATTGTTTCTGTTGGGTATTTATTTGGAAATAAATAATTTATTCCGTCGAAAAATTCTTTTTTTGTTAAAAAATCTTTTCTAAAGGAATTTGATATTGTTGTTGAATTATTTGAAAAAGATGATGTAAATGTTTTTGAAAATGAATTTGTTTTTTTTATATCTGAAGGTAAAAAAAATCTAAAAGCATCTATTGCAGTAGGAAAATTTTGAATAAGAAATTGTTTAATATTAAATTGCATTTTTTTATAAAAATCAAATATATTTAATTTCTGTTTAAAATCATCTAAATTTAAAAAGTTTTTCTTTTGAGAATCTAAAGAAGTATAAACTGCTAATAATTCATCTTTTGTTAAATTAAATCCTTGAAAACATTCATAATGATCTTGATAAAATTTAATAAAATTTTCATATTTAAATTTTCCTGTTTCTTTATCTGAAAACATATTATAAAATATTTCTACATTATCATATTTTTCACTAATATACATTCCAAATCTTTCTATAACTTGATTAATCCAATCTACATTTTTTTTTCCTCTAAATAAATTTTGATTTGTAGTTTCTTTTAAAGTTTCTGTTAAATCTACATAAACAGAATTTGATTTATTTGATTTAACTTTATTCATAAATTCTTTTATATCAACTAAACCAATATTTTTATTTTTTGTTGTTGAAATTATTTGCATAACTCTTTCTATTTTAAAATTATTAAATTCAATTTCTGAAATATGTAAATATTCAATTATAAAAGCTCTTAAATCTTCTAATGAAATTATACCATCACTATCTTTATCAATTATTTCAAATATTTCAGAATCACTTAATTGTTTATTTTGTAAAATCCAATTTGATAATTCTTTTAAAATAACATTTTCAATTTTATTATTATTATGAACAATAACTTCATTTGATCTAAATTCTTTAAATCTTAAAAGAAAAGTTTCTAAATCAACTAAACCATTATGATAATAATCTAAATAATTAAAAAATTTATCTTTAATAGCAGGACTTAATTCAACAACATCAGAAATATTTTTATTAAATTCATGATTTGAAATAAAACCATCATTATCTTCATCTAATTTTTTAAATAAACCAACTTCAGTTACATTCTTTTTTTTCATATTAATTTTTATTTCTCTAACAATTGATTTAAATGTTTCATCATTTAAATTATCTGAAGCATATAAATTTACATATTGTCCTTTTTCACTATTTTCATATTTAAAGAAAGATGTTGAAATATATCTATTAATTATTCCTTTTAAATCATCAAATGAAATTTTTCCATCACTATCAAGATCAAATTTACATATTAATGTCTTTGTTAAATTTTCTTTTATTTCTATTGGGAAATTATCCATAAAATATTTAAATAATTGATCTACTGTTAATGAATTTGTTTCTTTTCCTCCATTTATATAATTCATTAATTCTTGAATATTTTTTAATTTATTTTCTTGGATTATTTTTTTCAAATGTTCTATACATAAAAGGAAATTATCTAATTTATCATTATAAAATACTATATTTAAAAAATCAGAATAATTTACTTCATAAGTTATTGGATCTGAAAGTTTTAAAAATCTAATTAATCTTAAAATATCTTCATCTTTAAATTCTTTTGTAAATTGATTTATAATTTGACAAAAAGTATTTTTTGGAACTTTACCTTTAAATTTCTTATCAACTTTTTCAAAAGCATTTTTAAGTGTATGAAAATCAACAACATTTTGAATATTAGCAATAAAATTATCTTGAAAAGTATTTTTATTAGTTCTAACAAATTGTCCTTTTTTATAAACATTTAATTTTTCTAATAAAGTATTAGTATCTAATTCATCTTTTAAAGAACCAGCTAATTCAATATATAATCCTTCAATAAATTCATTAGTAAAGGTAAAATCAAATTTTCTAAATTTATTTTTAAAAGGATAAAAAGTTAATTTTTCATTTTTTTGAGGATCAATTTCTAATCTATAAGCTAAATCTTCAATATCAAGTTTTAATCTTTTTACAATATCTTGCATTTGATTTAAAGAATTATGTTCTTGAACAACACATTTTTTAAATTCATCTCTATCAACAATTCCATCTTTATTTAAATCCATTTTTTCAAATATATATGTTGCTTGTTCTTCATTAAAATTAAAAGGTTCTTGTTGTAATGCTAAAATAAAATCTTTTTTTGGTAAATGATTAAATTTTCTTAAATAATTATAAGATAATAAATGATCATAATATTTACTTGCATTTATTTTTTTTTGTTTTATTATTGCTTTCATTTTTTCTGTTGTTTCATTATAAAATTTTTCATTTAAACCATCTTCATTAAATTTCAAATTTGATATTTTATCATAATCATTTGGAGTTAATGATGTGTTATTATTTGTTATTTTATTAAAAAGAACTTGTAAAATATTTTTTGTATATGGAGTTTTACCATATAATTTTTTAGTAAAATGATGAAATAATAAAGGTTGATTATTATTAAATAAAAAGTTCTTTCCTCCATTATTTTTAATTATATTAGATAAATTTACTAAAGCTTCTTCTAATTCAAAATTAGTCATTTCATATGATGTTAATTTACATTCTCTTAATTTTTTATGCATTAAATTTAAAGAAAAACTTCTTGGATCTTCAATTTTAATAAATTTCAAAATTTTAAATATTTTTTCAGTAGGATAAGTAATATCAAATAAATGTAAAAGAGCAATAAAATCATTATAAGAAATATTTCTATTATTATCATTAAATTTTTCATTATTAACAACAATAGAAATTTTTTTATACATAATTTCATCAAAAATCATTTTTAAAGCTTTAATTTCATTCTCAACTTCATCAACAATAACATCAATATTATTATAATTATTAAAATAATTATTAATATTTAAATTATTCATAGTTCTTCCTCTTCGACCAGCAGAATGAGATAAAGATCTTCTATCTTTTCTTTCAGGTCCTAATTTAAATTTATTATTAAAAGAACTACTCATATCATCATTACTATATTTAATAAAAGAAGAATTTTTTAAAATAGCTTTAGCTTCTTTTATTAAAGAAGTCATTAATTTTAAATAATCAATTGATTCTAAACCTTCAGCATATATTTTAATAATATCATTAAAATTATTTATTGATAAATTAGGATGAATATTTGCTTTGGCAAATGATCTTACTACTTCAAATCTTGATATAATACCATTATTTCTTCTATCATAATTTTTCATTTCTTTTATTATTTGTCCTTTATTACTTACAATTGCTTCTAAAATTGCTTTTGGTAACATTAAATCTTTTAAAGTTTTTTTAACAGGTTTTTCTTTTAAAGTATTTTTTAAATCTTCAACAGGGAAAAAATTTTGTGAATTCCATTTTTCATTTCCATTATAATTTTCAACTTTATTAAAATCATATAATTTATTATTATCATAATCATTAGGATTAATTTCTAAATATTTTCTCATAAAAAAATCAGCTCCTTTAGAAATATTAGTTAAAATTGCAGTTTTTGGTCTAATTTCATTAACAGCTTTTTCAGCATTTGGAATATCAGCAGAAGCTTGTTTTGTTCTTAAAGTATCCATATATAATTCTAAATTTTTTTTAGTAAAACCTAATTTTTGTGGGATTTTCATAACTTCATAATCAAAATCTTTATAAAATTTCATTCCAAAAACATTTCCTCTTAATAATAAAATACCTAATTGAGGCATTTCTCTACTTTTAAAATTTTTTTTTAAAATTTGTTCTCCCATTTCTTTAATAATATGATCTATAATATTCATATATTCTTCTTTAGAAATATTCATTCCATAAGATAATTCAGAATAATTTACTTTAATAATATTTACTCCATTATTTAATTTTTGAGTATAATAAAGTAATCCTCCTGCTTTTGTATATTGTCCTGGTTTTAAAGTATCTAAAAATTCATTACTTACTAAAAAAACTGGTCTTCTAACTTTATAATCTCTTTTAAATTGATTTGTTGTTCCTTCTAAACTATAATCTGGATTTGTAAAAGTAAAAGTTCCAAAATTTTTGATAAAAGTTCCTTTACCACTTTCATAATTTTTTATTATATATTTTGTTAATAATGTCCATGCAGTTTCTAATACTTCTTTATTATATGATGTTAATATGTCTTTTCTATTTATTGTACCCCAATGATTAAATGCTCCAAATCCTATTCCATTTATTGTATTTGTTAATTTAGCTGTTTGTAAACCAGCAGTTTCCATATTAATTTATTAAATTATAATTTAATTAATTTGGTTTGTATTTTTTTTATTTTTTTTCAAAAAAAAATTTTTTGTTTTTTCTCAAAAAAAATATTAAAGAAAAAAAATAATATATTTTAAATTAAATAATTAATGTATTTCTTTTTGATAATTATTTTAAAAAAGAATATTCTATACATAATTTAATTAATTATTTTAGTAATATGGAACTTTCTAGATGTAAAATGATAATATTCTATATCTATTTTTTTTTTTAACTTAACTAAAAAAATAACCATTACTACAGCATATCTTTAATAATTTTACTTTATTTCGATATATCAAATTAAATCCTTTCAATAATACCAGTATACAAAAATATTTAATAAAATTCTATAAATAAATTTTACAAAATATATGGAATTCATAAAATGCTATAAAAGAGATTAAAAAAAAGAAAGAATAATAAATAAAAACTAAAAAAAAAGAAAAAATGACATCAAAAGACAATGAAAAAAAGCATCCAAAAAAATCAATATTTGATCACATAGATGAATTTTATGACAGTGATTCAGATGATAATCAACAAGAAAAAAATACAAAAGATTTAATAGAAAAAGAAGAAGAAACTCCATTTGATAAAATGTTTGATGTATTTCAATTTCCATCATTTAATAATAGTTTCAAACATTTCTTCCAAGATCCACATAATGGAAGCGAAGGAACTTGTATAAGTAAATCATATGTTTCTTCAACTAAATTTAATGAAAAAGGAGAACCTGAAACTGAAACTTATCAAACTCAATCAATTAAACATACTGATAAAGATGGTCATAAAATTAATGAAAAACAAGAAGCTTATAAAAATACTTTAAGTGGTGTTGAAAAAGTTTCTCATCAAAAATTATTAGATGGAAAAGGACATAAAATTATTCAAGAAAGAAATAAAAAAACTGGAAAAAAAGCACAACATGATATTTTTAGAAAAATGAAAGAAAGTGATTTAGAAAAATTCGATAAAGAATATAATGAATATAGAGAAAAAACTAATTTCCAAAAGAATTATGATTTAATTGGAAAATTTGATAATCATTTTATTGGTAAAAAACAAAAAGCTTTACCTGAAAATAAATAAGATATTATAATATAATTTTATTTATTTATTTATTTATTGTTAAAATTAAATGATTTTTTAAATTTTTTTTTTACAACAAGATTAATATAAAGTTAATATAAATTAAATCATAAATTAATTTTAATAAATAATTTATTATGGCTTCTTCGCTTAAAAATTTTGAAAATGGTACTTCAAAATATATAATTTCAAATTAGAATTTACAAGAAGAAAATATGAACCTAGTTCAAGAACTTATTTTTCAAGTGATAAACATGTAAATTCAAGTTATAGTTTACCTAAAGCAAATCAAAGAAAAAATTTTCAACCTGAAAATTCAAAAAAGATTCAAAAAATTGTAAATAACTCAAATAATAGTAATTATGCACCTTTACCTAAAGAAAACAATAACTTCAATTATAATAATATAAATATTAATGTAAATAATTTGATTATAAATAATGAAGTTATTGGAAAAAACCCTTTTAATCCTTTAGATTTTAAAAATTCAGGAAATAGTATTTTTTCGAAAATTGGAAATGATGTTATTGGAAAAGGAATAAATCAAAATAAAAAAAAGAATAAAGATTTTAGAAAAGGAGTAAATAAAATAAATGATAATATTGTTCAAAATGTTATTGAAGATTTAATGGAAAATACAAGAGATAAATTTAATTCTATTGATGCTAATTCTAAAATAAGAAATTTTAATATGGGAACAGTTAAAATTAATATAAATAATAATAATAATAATAATAACAATAATAATAGTAATAATGCTATTTCTGTTGTTGAAGGAAATGAAAATGCAATATTATTTAATAGTCAAATTTGGGAAATTTTATTTGAAATTGAAATGTCACATGAAAATAAAGCAAATTTAAATGTTACTGTAAAAAAATATATTAATTTATTACAAACACATGTTAATGATAATGATTTTCAAATAGAAATATTTTCTAATTCATCAATGAATAATGGTTATTCAAAAATAATAAAAATATGTTTTATATTAGTAATATATTTAAAATTTATTTTATCTGATTTTAATTATGAAACTAATTTAAAATCAAATGTAAAAACAATTTCAAGTAGTATTAATGATTATTTAATTCAATTAATTTCTCATTTTCTATTAACAAAAGGAACAAAAGATACTTCGGTTAATAATTGTAATTTGTTAACAACAGAATTTTTAAATAAATATTCAAAAATAATTAAATTTCATAAAAATAGAAATAATCCAATAACAAATCCAACAACATTTGGGAATAATTTAAGTAAAAGTTGTGAAATAATAATAGGACATATTCGTCAAATGTCAAATAATTTTTTTAAATTAGGTTATTTTAAACCAATTCATAATATATGTTATGAATTTTTTAGATTATTAGATACTTATTCTCCTTTTCAAATTGCAAATTTTATAATAAATCATATATTATTTTTCTTAATAACAGAAGTACCAAAATCTCAATCATCGATAACAAATAAAGCTTTAATATTTAATCCAAATAATATATTAAGTTTATATGGTTTTAATGGTAATATTCCAACACCATTTTTACCTTCTTGTGATGAAAATACATATACTTTAGTTTTAGATTTAGATGAAACTTTAGTTCATTTTTTTTATTGTCCAAGTGGAGGTTCTTTTTTAATAAGACCTTATTGTTATGAATTTTTAATAGATATGAGTAATATATTTGAAATAGCAATTTTTACTGCAGCAATGCAAGATTATGCTGATGGAATTTTAGATAAATTAGATCCTAATAAATTATATATTAAATATAGATTATATAGACAACATACTTCAATAAGTGGAATTTCTTTTGTTAAAGATTTAACTAAATTAGGAAGAGATTTAAGTAAAGTTATTATTATTGATAATTTACCTGATAATTTTAAATTACAACCTCATAATGGTTTAGCTATTAAAACTTGGTTAGATGAAATGAAAGATACTCAATTAAATGATATTGCACAATTTTTAAAAAATTTAATTAGTAAAAGACCAAATGATGTTAGACCTATATTACAAAAAGTAAAAGAAGAAGTATCTAAAAGAGAAAAAAAGAATAATTTAAATCCTTATAGAAATATTTCCATTGATAAATTTATATAATAATTATATTTTTCAAGATATAAATATAAAAAAAATACAAAAATGAAAACTAAAAAAATAAATTAATATTCAAAGATAAAATTTTTTATTAAACAATAAAAAGAAGAAACAAAAGCAGAAAAAAAGCAAATAAATAGAAGAATAAAAACAGAAAAAAAAGATAAAAAGGGGTTATCAATATATAAATTATATTCATGAAAAAAATATTATAAAAAATCTTTCTAAAAATAATTATTGAAATAAATCGATATGAATTTATATAAAATATAATAGTTAAAAGCAAGACAAAGAAGAAGATTAAGAAGAAAATTTTTCAAAATATGACAATTTATTCAAAAACTTTGAATGTTAAAAGAAATATTAATCATATGAAAAAAAATAATAAAATTCATTAAAAAGATTAAATATTTCTTTCAATAATGTCTATTATTAAAATGAAAAAATAGAATTTTTTCTGATTGATAAAAGAATAATGTTTTGGAATTGGGTAACATATTCTTTTAAATTTGTTTTTTTGCTTTATTTCTTTAATTTATGTACTTTATTTGTCTGTTAATTTATTATTTGTATATTCTTAATAAAATGTTTTTTTTTAATTTTTTCAGTTATTTTTTAATTAAAGGATTATATTAAAAATTCATAAAAATTTATTTGAATAAAATTTATAAAAAATATAAGTAAAGAAAAAAAATAAAACAAAAAAAAACATTAAAAAAATAAAAAAATGAACCAGCAAGAAAGTATATATAATTTAATTCCAAAATCAAAACTATTAAAAAGAAGTGCAATTTCCTATAAATCAATATATCCATATTCAATTCCTCCAACAGCATCAACATTTAATCTTCATACAACATCATTTCCAAATATAATAAATTGTAATGGAGATTATAGTCTTCCTCGAGGAGCACATAATATAATAAAAGAAAATGCAACTTTTGGTTTACCAGAAGGTTCTTATGCTTCAGATCCTAAAAATTATCATAAAAAAGGAGAAACTTATAAAATTTTACCTCCTGTTGAAAAATTACATAATAATAAAGAAATTAAAAAACCTCCTATTCCAAAAATTAATGAAATACCACTTTATGGTTTAAAAACTGATAAAAATTTTATTATTGCTAATGCTGTAGATAATATTTTAATGAAACCTAAAATTAATAGAAGTGCTTCTCAAGATGATAAATTCTTTCATAAATATTATGGTAAAATTCCTGATTATATTAAGAAATTTAAAATTGAAAAAGAAATTGAATTAAATAATATTAAAGAAGCTAATATTAGAAAACAAGAAGAAGAAGATGCTAAACAAAGATTATTAAGTAAAGAAGAAGTTCAAAATTTAAGAGAAGGTTTAAAAAAGAAATGGGAAATATTTAATATAAAATATGGAAAAATTTCACATAAAAGAGTTTTTGATAATATTGTTTTATTAAAAAAGTAAGTTTTATTTTATTTAATTATTTTTTAGTAAAGAAAATTTAGAAAAAGAACTTAGTCAACTTGAAAGTGATATGAAAAAAATTAGTTCTTCAAATGTTGTTATTGATATGACTAAATAAATTTTTTTTTTTGTGGCAAATTTTTTTCTATTTTTTAAAATATATTTTTTAATTAATATTTCTTTTTCTTTTGAGATTTAGATAATTATTATATATTTCTTTTATATTAATTTTCTTTTGTTTTTGAATTTTTATAACTGTAAATAAATTCTTTTTTTCAAAAAAATTTAAAATTTTGTTCCAATTATTTTTACAAGAATCTTCAGAATAACATAAAATTTTAGAACTAATTATTTTCCAAGATAAAGAAACTCTTTGATTTTTAATATTATTTAAAACATCTTTATTTATAATTTGAGTTAAAATATCTTTAATTAATATTTTATCATTTGAATCTTTTATTATATTATCAATTAAAATACTATCTTTTTCAAAATGACTATATTCTTTATATTTTAAAAAAATATTATCCTCAAATTTAAATTCATGTTTAAATAGTTTACATTGATAATCATTATCATTTAAATAATTTTCAATAGCTTTTAAAAGTCTTAAATCAAGTTTTAATTTAGATTTTTTTTGAACAGCAATATAAAAATCTCCTCCTAAAGATTTATATTTATCTCTACAATTAATAGGAGTTCTTTCAAAAATTTTTGCCATTTCATTCCATTTTTTCCCTTTTTCCCAAACTAATTTTAATAATTTTTCTTCATTTTTTTTTGTCCATCTTCCTTTATAATTAAAAGGATTAAATTTTCTATGACAAAAATTATGAATTGAATTAACAGTTCTATTTGGGATTAATTCTGCAATTGTTGTCCATATTTTTTTTGAAGTTTGTTTTTCTGTTATTAATTTT
The DNA here is from genome assembly GCA_023805745.1 of Isotricha sp. YL-2021b. Lineage (NCBI taxonomy): Eukaryota > Ciliophora > Litostomatea > Vestibuliferida > Isotrichidae > Isotricha > Isotricha sp. YL-2021b. Next base: position 3,895 of record JAJJKW010001515.1, on the reverse strand, counting down.
TGTAATTGTTCAGTTGATAAACTATTATTATCTCCATATTCACATATAGCATTTTTAATAATCTCTTCTTCCTCAAATGAAAATTTCCCTTTTTTAAATTGAGGATCATTACAATCTTCTACCCATTTTCTTTTTTTTTTCTGTTCCATTTTTTTAAAGTTTATTATTTAATAAATTTATATATACCTTTTTTTCTTTATAACTATTTTAATTCCTAACAAATTCTAAATTAATTAAATCATATTGATTCAAAATAAATTATTGTTTATTTTTCAAATCAAAAAAACCCCAATTTCAAGAATAATATTTTCAAATAAAATCAATAAAATAAATTAATAAAAAAAAAATAATATCAAAAAAAAATAAAAAATTAAAAAAATCAAAAATTTCATTTATCCATTTAAAAAGTTCCAATATAAAAAATAATTAAAATAAGAAAAAAAAGGAAAAATTTAAACTCCCCACATTTCAGGAATTAAAGTAATAAAATATCTTTGATTTTCAACAGGAAGTAAAGCATAAATATCTTTATGTAATTCAATAAATTCTTTTAAATTAATAGAACGACCTCCAACAGCAGAAAAATTAATACCTTCTTCTAATTTTTTTTTAGCATAATCAGCTTTTCTTCCATAAATAGAAACTAAAGGATGTTTCTTATAATTAATTCTTTTCCAAAGTTCTTCAGTAGAAATAGTATATCCTGGACAAATTTTTTCAAAAACTTGAGTACATTTATTTATTAATTGTTCTGGAGGATCCATTTTAAATATTTCAGTAAATTTTTGTACTGAAATATTATTTGCATCTTTTTTAATATATCTTAATAAAGTTGATATTTCATGTGATGAAAGAAATATTCCAAAATCTGATAGAAAAGCATCTATTCCTGATATTGATACATTTTTTGTTCCTGAGAAATCTTGTGTATATAATATACTTAGAATTTCATTTAAACTATATATTTGCTTATTATATCTCATTTGATTTATCATTTTTGTTTTTATTGATTCTATTGAGTTGTCTTCCATTTGTATATATTAATTTTTGTTTTTTTTATTTTTTGTTATAATTATTATCAGTTTTGCTTTTTAATAATTATATTTATTTATTTTAATTATTTGTTTTTTTTGTTCAATTGAGAACAAAATTGGGAAATAAAATTAATAAGTATATTTATGCATTTTTAAATTTTTTACAATAATTTTCGAAAAAAAATATCTGATTGGTAAAATATTAATTATTTTTTATTATATCTTTCAAAGATTAAAAGTAATAATTAATTTTATTTTAAAATGTAATATTATCTAATTACCCTAAAAAAATTTGATAGATTACTTGAATTAGTTCAGTTAAAATTATACAATTTATTTTAATTAAAGAAAAATAAAATATAAAAAATTATCATTTAATAATGCTTTTTTTCAATTAAATTTTTACAATATTTATGATTGAATAATATAAACAAAAAAAAAAAGATTTCTTAGAATAAAAAAATGTTAGAAAAATTTTTTGTAACTTTTTGTTCTTGTTATGAAGGAAAAAATATCAAAGATATTACTTTAAAAGTAAATCACGAAAAATCAAACTTTTCAAAGGAAATAAAAAATGAAAATTTATTCTCCAAAAAAAAGTTGGATGCATAATACAAATTTTTCAACAAATAGTAGAACTCATTCAATAATATTAACAAGTATACAAAAAGATAGAAGAAGTTCATTAAGATGTCATTTAAACCAAAATAATAATAATAAAACATTTAATAAAAAATTATCCAGTGGAAGTTTAAAGATATCAAATCAAAAAGTTAACCTTAATAGTTCAAATAATAAAAATGAAATTGATGAAAATAAAATATTTAATGATTTCTCATTAAAAATTGATGATATAATTAATGATTATTTAAAACAAAAATCAATAAGTGAAAGTAGTGATGGAAGTAAGAGTAATAGTAGTAACATTAATGGTAACTTAAATGATAGTGTTTAATATTATAAATTCAATGTAATGACTTTTGGATAATGATTAATTTTGTTTATATATATTTATTTTTAAAAAAAGTTTTTTAAATTTAAATCAAGGAAAAATTGATTTTCAAATGAGTTATTTTTAAGGTAATAAGTAAATGAGTTTATATATAATATAAAAAATTTAAATTTTATAAATATAAATAAAGAATTTAGAATCCAATCAGAAAAGACTTTAAAAAGCTATTATTATTTTATTATTAAAAATTATAATTAAAGTTAATATATTGCTATTTCCAAAAAAAAATTATCTAATATAATTCCAATTTAAACATTTAAAAAATATAAACATAAAATAATATAATAAATTAAATATAAAAAATATAAATGGATTATAAATATAGTTATAGTGAAATATTATCATTAATTACTCAATGTAAAAAAGAAGGATTAATAACAGATGAAGAGAGAAAAACAATGAAAGAATGTATAATAACGAAAGAACCGGATTTAAGAGTAGATTTAGAAGAATATGCAAAAGATCATGATTTAAGAAAATTAGTTGAAACTTTAAAAGTTATGTCAGGAATAACTGATATGTCTTCTCCTGCTGACTCTGGTTTAATGGATTTAAAAAGAAAAAGACAACATGGAAAAAAAAATAAAAAGAAAAAAGAAAAAAAAGAAGAAGAAGATGATATTGTTTTAGATGATTGTGATATTGGAGCTTCTCCTACTCTTAATTTTGATAAAAGAATTCCTAAAGATTATGATTAAGTATTTATTTTATATATTATTTTAGTTTTATGGAATATTGTTTGGAATATTTTTTATTTATTAATTGTTGATAATTATATTTATTTATTATACTTTTTTTTTATTTTTATTTTCTATTTATAAGCAAATTCAATAATTTGATATATCATTATTCACTTTTTAACACATTTAAATAATTCAAAATTTTTTAAATTAAAATATTAAAAAATATAATTAGTGAAATATAAAATATCTATTTTTAATTTCTTCAGATTAGAAATATTTATATATATGAAACAAAAATAATTTTAAACATTATTTTTTTATATTTCTATTATTGATTACTTAATAAAGTTTTTAAATCCCAATTTAATTATTTTTAAAATAATTTCAGAAAAAAATAATTTTGATTTTACTTTTATTCTTTATTAATAAATTAATTTAATTATTTGTTGATTTATATTCATTTATTTAATGTCCTCTAAAGATACAAAAGAAGACAAAGATAACATTTTATTTCAGAAACTTAGAAAGTTAATAAATTTAATAGATCAACTTCGTGATTGTGGAGTGAATGAATATATAAAACTTCCTCGTATATGTTCATTAGGAACTCAATCATCAGGTAAATCATCAGTATTAGAATCAATAGTAGGATTAGATTTTCTTCCAAGAGGAGATGGAGTAGTAACACGTCGTCCATTAGAATTACGTTTATGTCATATCAATCATGGAGAGCCATGGGCAGTCTTCGAAGAAGTCAAAGGAGAAAAATTTACAGATTTTAATAAAGTTAGAGAAACAATCGAATCATTAACAGATAAAGTATGTGTAGGTGAAAAAAATATAGTAGATCAACCAATAGTATTAAATGTATATTCTCAAACATGTCCAGATTTAACTCTAGTAGATTTACCTGGAGTAACAAGAGTTCCTGTTGGAAAACAACCTAAAAATATAGAAGAAATAACTAAAAATATGGCTAAAAGATATGTTTCTGATCCATTAACTATAATATTATGTGTTATTGCTGCTAATAGTGATATTGCTACGAGTGATGGACTTAAATTAGCTAAAGAAATTGATACTGGTGGTGTTAGAACTATTGGAGTTTTAACTAAATTAGATATTATGGATGCTGGAACTGATGCTAGAAAAGCTCTTATGAATGA
>JAJJKW010002103.1:0-13913 GCA_023805745.1 Isotricha sp. YL-2021b | reverse complement strand
TTAATAAAAAAAATAGGAAAAAGTTAATTTATATAATTATGATTTATGATATGAATGAAAATTATGAAGATAAAGAATATTTTAAAATAAAATATTAATTAACAATGAATTAAATTCTGATGAAAGTGAATTTTATTTGATAAAAAAGTAAAAAATAAAAATATAAAAATTTATCAAAAATATTCCAATAATCAAATTCCAAAAAAATAATATTTTACAAAAAATTTCAAATATTTAATAAATTTTTATTTTTAAAATAAATAATTAGAAAGAAAAAGGAAAAAGATATTTTTAAAAAAAAAAAAAATTATTTTTATATTAATGGTATTAAAATATATACAAAAATCTATTTCAAAAAAATTGATTTTCAAAAAAAAAAATTTTAATATATAAAATAATTTTATTTTGAAAATTATTATCTTATCAAAAATTTTAAATAAAAAATTGTTTTAAGATAATTATATTTTTAATTTATATTATCCAAATGTAAATTTTACTTCAATAATTGATAAATTCTTTATAATAATATTTTTATATATATTATATAATTTAACAAATTTAAAAATAAAATAATACCAAAGAAATAAATTAAAAAAAATATAAAACAATTTTTCCATTTATCATTATTTTTTTTTTAGTTTTTGGCAAGAAGGAATTTTTTTGTTTTTAATTTAAGGTATTTTTTAAATTTAAATCTAATTTTTGGCTTTTTTAAAATTGAAAAATCTTTAATTTTGAAATTAAAATGAAATTCTTTTTGATAAATGAATCATAAATATGGAAAAGATTGAAAATATCAATAATAAAAATTTGAATAATTTTCAAAAATATAATTAATAAAAAAATTAAAAATAATTAACTTTTTATGATAAATAGAATAATTTTGTAAATCATTTCATTGAAAATAATTTGAATTTTCCCTTTATCTTTTGCATTTAAATTTCATTAAATAGAAAAAAATTACAAAAAAAATTAATTGAAAAAAAAAAAAAAAAAAATCAAATAATTCCTATTGAATGAATTTTTATCTACTCTTAATATTTAAGAAATTAAAATATTTATTTAAGGAATTAAAAGTCCTCCAAAAAGGAAAAATAAAGTAGAAGAAGATAACATAAGCAAAATGTTATTAAGAGCTCTTTCTTTTTCTTTTTCAGGATTTGGAAAATCATCCCTTTCATATAAATAAAAAGATAATATATAATATTGATTTTTTTCATAATCAGCAATTATATTTAGTTCACTAATTGAAGACATACCAAAAACAATATTTTGAGTTTTACTTTTTAATAAAGTAATTCCATTAATATGAAGTCCTATTATATTAAAAATAAAAAATGCAGTTGAATTGGAAGTTTGGCGACAAGTAAAACTTTGATTATTTTTATTAATATCATTACAATCATAAGAATTGCTTTTAAATAAACCAAGAATTTCATCAAATTTATTTTCAGGAATTAATACTTCTTTTGCAAATTCTAATCCACCAAATTCTACTTTTAAATCACTAAAATCATAATATTTGACATCTTTATTTTTTCTAAAATTATTAATATCTGAAAAAGCAATTTGTTTTAATTTACATTCATTTATTGAACAATAATCATATGTGGAAAAATATCTTAAAGTATTATCATACATAGGTCCAATATAAATATCATAAGGAGAATATGCAATTGTTTTTTTACTAATTGCTTTTTTTTCTGTTAATTTTTGTAAAACTTCTTTACTAAATGAAATTGTGTTTTCTGGCAATTTGCTATTGTAAAAATATTCAATAATACCTAAATTAGAAGTATTAGTTTGATAAACTTCACCTTCATATTGAATATTATTTATTGTAATTATTGAATCTTTTATTTTTACACTTGAATAAATAATTTGATTAAGAAAAATGAAATAATCAGATTTCAAATCTTCGAAGGTCAATTTCATATCTTGGAATGGATATTCATATAAAAATACATTATTGTCTTTGAATGTCAAACTAAATCTTGAATAGTTTCCATTAAAATTATGAAGTTGTGCATTAAAAGATGAAAATGAAAGAATAAATAAGAAAATTACTAATGACTGTCTCATTTATGTTTATTAATTTAAGTTTTTATTATCATTTTATTTATTTAGTATCCAAAAAAAATAAATTAAACAATATTATGTTTATTTTTTTGATTTAACAAATTAGAGAAAAAAAAATAATTTATTTTAAAAAATAACTATAATAATAGTTTTAATCAAATAATTTTTCATTTTTTATAAAATTTAATCCTTTATGATTGAAAAAATAGTTAGAAGTTCCTTTTTAGATTTTAATGATTATGAAATTTTATTTTAATATAATTAATTAACATATTTTTATTTAACAATTATTTATAAATATAATTTTTGTTAATTTATTAAATAATTATAATATATTATTCTTTTTACAAATAGATTATTAATATATTCAATTTCTTTTATTCTATTTTATTCTTTATCATTTATATCAGAGATATCATTATTTTTCATTGGATTTTCTTCAACTAACACATCTTTTATTATATTATTACCAAAAATTCCTTTTTCAAATTTCTTTTGATGACCTTTTTGATTAATTTCAGTGAAATTAATAATTTCTTCGATATTTTGCATCACATTTTTCTTTTTTTTAACTTCTGCTTTAATATATAAAATTGAAGCAAAAGAACTTAAAAATAAAAATAAACAATAATCAAGATTAATAATTCTTTCAGTTAATTTATCCTTACCAACAATAAAGATAATAATTATAAATAAATATAATATTATAACAATACTATTTAGTAATAATATAATTTTATTTTTTGTCCTTTTTTCTTTTATTATAAACATATTTAAAAAAAAGAAACTTATTCTCATAAAACCAGATAAAATTTCAAGTAAAATAATATACCATTTTTTTATGAAATGTTCTTTTCCATTTTCTCTATTAACATATAATAAATCATAGGCTGAAATTATAGTAAGAAATAAACTTATAATTAAAACAAAAATATTATAAATTCTTCTTATTTGAACATTACAAAAAATTTTTATTTTTTCTTTTATATTATTCTTAAAACCAATAACACTTGAATTATTACTTATGTTATCTTTTTTAGATAAATCAAATTTATTAGTATCATTTATTATATTAGTTTCATCAACTTTTACTGTTGAAGATGGACTACAAATATCTGTTTGATTTAAATTTTCTCTTTGACTCATTAAATTTATTGATTCTTTTTTTAAAACTATTTTCTCTCTTGTTGGTCTTTCTAAATTTGATTCTGAAAACATTCTTTGATTATTTTCATCTTCATTTTTATTGTTTTCATTCGGTAAAATGTCATTTTTATTTTCACCTTTTATCAACATTTTGTTAAATTTTTTTATTTTTAATACTTTTAATTCATATTTTTAATTGAATATTTTTTTTATGTTTTACTTTCTTATTTAAAGTTTGTAAATAAATATTTTTAATTTATATAATATATAAGAATCAATTTTATGAAGTTATTGAAAATAATGATATTCATTTATTTTTATTGATGATTGATTTATATTAATTTTATTAATTTAATAAATTTGAAAAAATAAAATGATCTAAAAATTAAAGTTTAAATAAATTAATAGTTGATATTTTAAACAACCCAAAAATTTATATATATAATAATATATAATATTTAAGATTATCCATATTTATTATAATAATCTTTTTATTAAATAAAAAAGTTTAAAGTACTAAATTATCATTAATGCATAATTGTCTAAAAATACTTTTATTATCTTTATAGAGATTATTTGGTGTATCAAATTCAGCAACTTTACCATTATCCATGACTAAAATTTTATCACAATCTTTTATATTAACTAATTTATGAGCAACAATAAAAATAGTACTATCTTTAAATTCTTCTTTAATAACTTTATTAATAATTCCTTCAGAATCTTTATCTAAATTTGCAGTAGCTTCATCAAAAATAACAATTTTTTTTTTAGTTAAAATAGCTCTAGAAAAACAAATTAATTGTTTTTCACCCAAAGATAAATTTTCACTAATATTTTTATTTAATACTCTTTCACCAAATGAATATTTATTAAAATTAAAATTAACTTTCTTTAAAGCATTAATAACTTCATTTTCACTATATAAATTTTTAGGATCTAAATTATATTTTAAATTACCATCTAATAAAGCAGGTTCTTGAGGAACTATACACATTTCATTTCTTAATTGAATTAAAGGTATTTTTAAAATATCAATATTATCTATTAAAATTTTTCCTGATAAAGGTTCAATTAATCTATATATTGCATTTATTAAAGAACTTTTTCCACTTCCACTTCTTCCTACAATTCCTATTTTTTCTTTTGGATTAATTGTTATATTTATATTATTTAATATTATTTCTGTATTTGGTCTATATCTACTTGTATAATTTTCAAATTTAATTATAGGATTTTGTATTTCAAATTTTTTATTTAAATATGGACAATTTAATCCAGGAATATATTTTTCTTGAACTAATTTTGTGTAATTATTACATCTTTCATAATGAACCATTTCATTTTCTATATTACCAAAATATTCAAAAGCAAATAATAATTGATCACAAAAATTTATTGAATATTTTAATAATAAACCTATTCCACTTGGAGAAAAATTTTTATGGAAAATTAATGAAAAAATTACTATAAATAATAAATATACAAAAGCACTTAATTCTAATGATAAAGAATACCAATTTTGTAATCCTGTTTTATATAAATTTATTAAGTAATGATTATATATTTTATTATAAAATCTATTTTTAAAATCTTCTTCTTTATTAAAAGCTCTAATTGAAATAATATTATTTAAAGTTTCAGTATACCAAGATAAAATAGGTGTATTTGCAATACATTCAATTCTTTTTATATTTCTTCCACAAGGAAGATAAAATTTAAAAATAGAGAAATCAAAAATAAAAAGAATAGGAATACAAATAAGAGAATATTTATTATAAAAATAACAAATTAATAAAGATGATAATAAAGTAGCAATTCCTCTTGAAATAAAACCATAAAATTTTACTATATTTCTACATTTATCTAAATCAAAATTTAATATATTTATTATTTGTCCAAATGGAACAATATCATGAAATAAATTTATTGGTGCTCTTAAAATTTTTATTATCATTTCATTATGTAAAATTCTATTTATTGTTAAATTAGAACGAGAAATTTGAAATTCTCTTAAAAATACAAAAAATAAACTAATAAAACCTATTAAGCAATAAATTATAAAATAATATAAATTAGAATCCTTTGTTAATTTTTTCATTTGTTCATCTATTATTTTTGCTTCTGACCATTTTGTTAACCAATAATTATTTATTACTTGAAATATTTGCCAAAGAAAAGTTAATATTAATATTAAAAAAGCAGAACTTAAAGAATTTTTTCCCATTTTTCTAAAAAAACTTATAAAAAGAGAAAATTTTATTTTACTATTATTTTGTTTTTCATCAGATATTAATTTTCCTTTTTTTAAATTTATAGAACTTTTACTTATTGAATCACTATCACTTTGAAATTTAATAATTTTAGAAATTTGTTTAAAATCTCTTTTTTTTAAAATTTTTTTTTCATTTTGAACTTTTTCTTTTAAAATCATTTTTTCATAAATTTGAGTAGAACAAAATTGTTTATAATTTCCATCAAAGATAATTTTTCTTTTATCTAAAACAATAATTCTATCCATATAATTTAAACCAAACAAAGTATTTCTGCAAAAAATTCTAGTTTTATTATGTAAATAACCTAAAATAACTTTTTCAAAAATTTTATTTGAAATAATTGAATCAACAGAAGAAATAGGATCATCAAATAAATAAATATCAGCATCTTGATAAACTGATCTTGCAAAATTTATTCTTGCTTTTTGTCCTCCTGAAATATTTGTTCCATTACTAGAAATTTCTGTATAATCATATCCTGATAAATTTGATATATCTTGTTCTAATTGACAAATATCTATTATTGATTCATATTTTTGATTATCTTCTTTATTATAAAATATTATATTATTTTTTATTGTATCATTTACTATAAATGGAGTCTGAGAAGCATATGAAATTTTTCCATTTATTTTTTTTATATATTTTTTATTTTTATTATCAGAATTTTCAGTATTTGGATTTTTTATTTTTTGATAATTTGATATGTTATTATTATTTTTATTATTAATATTGATTTTATTATTATATTCATTTTTATTTTCATTTATTATATCAAAATAATTTAATAGACTATTTATTAAACAAGTTTTCCCACTTCCTGTTTCTCCAATAATACCAACTAATTCTCCTTTTTTAATTTTTAAATTAATATCTTCTAATAAAATTAAATTTCTATTCTCATTAACAATTCCAAAACTTACATTTTCTAAAAAAATAGCATAATCTTGATTTAAATCCTTATCATTATTACAATTTAAAACAACTTTTTGATTTTGAAAATTATCATTTTGAAATAAATTATGATTATATTTCATAATTTCTTTAACATTTAAAAATTCTTCAATTCTTTTTAAACTAACAATAGTACTCATTAAATTAGTAATAAAAATAGGTAATCTATATAAAGGATAAGCAACACTATCATAAATTTCAATAGCAACAATAATATTTTCAATTTTCATATGACCATAAATATAAGTATGTACTCCTATACTAACAACAGAAAGTGCAAAAGGAATTACCCAATGAATAAAGTTATTTAAAACAAAAATATTTTGTATTTTTCTCATTGAAGTTAATTCTTTATTTCTTTTTTCTTCTATTTTTTCAAAAGCTACTTTTTCATATGTAAACATTTTAATTAATTTTATCATTTGAAGAATTGAATTTGTTACTTTAATTCTTTCATCTTTTATTAATAAAAGTTGTTTTTGATTACTTGAATAAAAATCTTCTACATACCAAGCACAAGCTGTTAAAATAAAGAATGTTATTAAAGAATAAATAAATGAAAAACCAAATAATTTAAATAACATATATAAATTTATTAATAATTGAATTGGGACTACTAATGTCATTGGAGCATAATCAAAAAGAAAAGAAAGTGTTTCTGCATCATTTTGAATAAAATTTATTAATTGACCTTTGTTGAAATTTTCTTTTATAAAAATTGATGATTTTAACATTTTTTCATATATTAAATTTTTTAAAGAATTACTTGCATTGTTACATAAAATTTGACATAAATAATCATTTTGATGATTTAATATTATTTGACCTAATTTTACTATTAATAATAATGATGAAAATTTTATTAGTTCAATTGAAAAATTTTCATTGTTTGTATTTTGAAATAACATTATTACTGCTTTTAATAAATATATTTGAATTATTCTTAATATTGTAAAAGTAAAAGAAACTAAAAAAACTATTATTATTTCTGTCAAATTTGCCATTATAATACTTAAAAATAATTTTTTATAAGTTCTTTTTTTATCATTATTATAAAATTCATTTAATCTTTTTTGAGGATTTAAAATATCAAATTCTGAAATTGAAGTATTAAAAGGTTTTTTAAATCCATTTATTAAAGTATCAAAAGTTAAAGTTTTTGTTTTTGATAATTTAAATAAAGGTAAAGTCCAAAGAAAAAATAATTTACTTATTAAAGAAGTATCTTTTATTTTTTTTTCTTCATTTTCAAAATTTCCTTCTTCCATTTGAAAATCCTCTAAATCTGAAGTTAATCTTGTTGATAAATTAAGTGAACTAACTATCATAAATTTAATAAATAAAAAATATAAATAATTAAATAAAATTAAAAACAATTTTTTAATTTATTAAAAAAAAATTTTATAATTAATGAGATATGAATATTATGATAGAGAAAGAGATTTTACAAAAGAACCTTTTGATAGTTTACCTCAACATAATATTTATCCTCTTTCAGAAGAAGGATTAAATAAATATTTTAATCAAAGGAAATTTGTTTTAGAAATGCAAAGAAATTATGGAAGAAATAAAACAATAGATAAAAATATTTTTGAAAATGATTCTATATCAAATCAAATAAAATCTTTTAATAAGGAAATAATTAATAAAAATAATTTCAATTTAATTGAAGAAAATAATTTTAAAGAAGAAATTAAACCTAAATATAAAACACATAGAAAAGCAATATCATTAAGTTTAAAAAAACCATATTTTGAACCTATTATTATAGGAAAAACATTGAAAAATAAATATTTAATAAAAAAAATTGATAAACCAATTTTTACAACTTTTTATGGAGATAAATCAAAATCAAAATTTTCTTCATTACCTATTATTGAATATAATAAAGCTTTAGGAGATAGAAAAATTGTATTTACTAGATATAATGCCTTTGTTACTTCTTCTAATTTTAGTAATAAATATACTAATCATAAATCTTATTTTATGGGAGAAAAATATAATCCTTTAAATTATATGTTAGATAATACAAAAAATAGAACTAAAAGAAATGAATTTGGTTCTTTGTTTATTAATTAAAAAATGTTTGTTTTTTTAAAAAAAAATAAATAAAATTTGTAATTATAAAAAAATAATAAAAGAATTTAAATATTTGAATGAATGAAATAAAATATTAAATTATGAAATATAATTTAATAAAAATTTTTTTTAGAAATCACAAAATTTTAAATATTTAAGTATTTCTTCTCTTTTAAATATTTTGAATTTTCTTTTTAAATTAAAATTTTTTTTGATTTAATTATCTCTTTATTGTTCTTATATAACAAAAGATCAAAATTCATTAGAGAATTTTGATAAAAAGTTAAATTTAAATTCTTTAACTTTTTTAACTATAAATTTATATTCAAATCAATCCAATTTTTTATATCCTGTATTTGATAAGAAAATTTCAAAAAATCCTTTAAAAAAGAATTTAAATTTGAAACATAAAAATAATTCACTTCAAATTAATCATAAACTTTATACCTGAATATGAATATCTTTAATTTAATTAAACTCAATTTAATTTAAATTTTGTTGTCTTAATGATGATTTTTTTTTTTTTCATTTTCATTTTATTTTTACTTATTTTTAATTAATTTTTAATTTAAATATTATTAATTAAGTATTTATTTATTTTTATTTATATTTTTTCTTTGTTTACTTATTCTTTTCATTCTAAACTTTTTTCGAAGTTCAAATAAAAATTTTATATGAAACAATTAAATAAAATTCACTTAAATTAAATTAAAAAAAAATAATTTAACAATATTTTTCCCAAAAAATTTAGTGAGCTCATTAATTAAAAATATTATTCATAATTTTTTAAAACATTAAATAATTATTATTAAATCATATAAATAACAAAGAAAAAATTATATTTTATTTAAAAAATTGAAATGTATAAAAATAATCAATATTTAAAATAAAGTAATCCCAAAGTAAAAGGAATAAAGAAGTTTTAATAAAAGTAGAATCTGAAGTTTCACCCTCATTACATCTATTTTTTTTATAATTTTCAGTATATCCTGTTTTACAAATACAATACCAATCTGAACATTCTTGTATTGTTATATCAGTACATGGAGAAGAATTACTACATGAAGCACCATATTCCCCTTCAACTATTTCTTTACAATCATCTCCAGTTGCATTTACTATCTATAATTTAGCATATTTACATTTTCATCACATATTTGAGTAATTGCTTTACATATTTTAGTTGAACCATCACTTTATATCTCCATAACCCACTTCTCCTGAATAAATATTTGAAAAATTAAAATAGAAATTAAGAAAATAGAAAAAAATTTATTCATTTATTGTTTATAAATTAAATTTTTTTTATTATTTTTTAACTTTTAATACACATTTTAAATTTAAATATTTTTAAAAAATTATCTTTACAATGGTTGAAAAAAAAGAATCGTAATAATAATTAAGACAATCTTTTGATTATATTTAGTATAGGGATTTGTAAGTAAAGTTTAAATAAATATCATAATGATATTATATTATATTCATAATATTATTTAATAATAAATTTAAATGATTTTAATATGTTTATATCATTATCTTCTTCATTTTTAAATTTACAATAATATGAATTGCTATATATTTTTCTATTTGGGGATTTTTTTTTCTTATTTTTACTTATTTTCCTTACATTATAAATATTATTTACAAATTAATCAATTTCAAGTGAATTATATTTAAGATAAAAAAAGTTTAAATATAAATCTTTAAATAAGAAGACAATTCATAATATATTTAAATCAATTATTGTTTATAATTCAAAGTTTAAATTCTTATCGAAAAATCAATAACAAAGCTATTAATTGATATTCATATTAATAAAAATATTTTTATAATATTAAGAAATTTATACAAGAAATAATATAATTAATATTTTAAAGATATTTTTTATCAGTTGAAATAAAATAAAAATAATGATAAAGTATTCAATGTATTATTAATTAATTAAAATAATAATTATTACTATATTACTTAAGTGATATAATTAATTTTTAATTAATAATTTGTAAAGTATTTTTAGAAAATATTTTTTAATAAGAAGAAAAATAATAAAATTAATTATTATACATCAAAAATAATTATTTTGATTTTCATATGTTATTTCATTTATAAAAAGTATTTATTATATTATTACCTGAAATAAATAAATCATTCTAATATACAATAAAATTTTAAACAGATTTTGATTTTTTTATATTATGAATATAAAATATATATAATTAAAAAATAAAACAATTTTCACTATTATTAATAATATTTTTTTTTATATTCTTTTTTCTATGAATTTTTTTTAAAGTTCTTTTAATATCTTTATTTAGTTGAAACAAAATAATATCTCTATCTTTTTCTTTTAATATTTTTAATTCATTTTTTAATATATAATCGTTAATTGGATTAGAAGAAAACATTTGTAAAATAAAATATTCCATTTTATCATAACCATTATTAAAGAAATTATCTTTTAAATGAAATAAATTAATTTTTTTCAACCATGAATCAAAATTAAATTTCATTTGATTTGAAATAATAATATTTTTTTCTTTAAAAGAGGAATTACAACAGCAACAACAAAATTCTGTTGAATTAAAACAATTATTTTCAGTAAAAGTAACAGTATAATTTAATATTTCTTTAGATATTGTTTTTTCAATATATTCACTGTCAACTTCTAATTTTGTTATTAATCTATAAATATGACCAATATTTTGAATTCCAATTTCTTCAAAATCATTTTTTGAAATTTTAAATTTTCCTTCTTTCATATCTTTAATAACTTTTTCAAAAGAATAAATTCCTTTTTTTATAAATAAATTATAATAACATAATAAATCTATTTCTTTTAAAAATTCTAATAAATGACTTCCATCTATATTTGATATATCTATACTAATTGGATTTTCATTTATAAATTTCCATAATCCTTTATTTGTGTCATAATCACTTAAATTATTTATATTATTTAATTGAGACTTATTTAATAAAGTATTATTTGTTTCTGTTTTATAATTTTTAATATCATTTTCTAATTGAGTTAAATTATTTTTTAATTTTGAAAAATTATTTATTTCTTTGTTTTCAATTTTATCATAATTATTATTTTTATTAGTAATATTTTTATTTACTTTTTGATTATTATCTATCTTTTCTTTTTTTAAATTATCATTAATTAATAATCTAGGAGATTCATTTAAAATAAAATTTTCTAATTTTGAATTTTTATTGTTTAATAAAGTAAAACTATTATAAGAAAATTTATCTTGGTTACTAATATTAAAATTTATTGGAATATTCTCTTTATTTGAAGTAGAATAAGTAAAAAGTCTTATTGAATTTTTACTTTGTTTTCCTGATTGATAAGGACTTAAATTTGTATTTAAAATATTTTTTTTTATTAAATTTTGTTCAGTTAATATCCTTTCATTATTTTTCATAATATTTTCTTTTTGATTATTTTCATTTTCATTTTCTTTAAAAGTTCTATTTGATATTTCAGTAAATAATAATTTTTTTATGACTGATTTATTACTATTACTTTTGTCATTATTTAAATATATTTCTTGTGAATTATTTTCTTCATCATTACTATTTATAATATTTTTTTTTAAATTAAAATATTCTTTATCTTCAATTTTTATATCATTAAACTTAATTATATTATTTTCTTTATCATTGATTATTGCTTTATTTGAATTATCTATTATTATTTCATTTTTATCATTTTCATCACTTATATTATTATCATTTTTATTTGATTTTTTATTAAAAGTCCATTCTTCTTTTGAATCAAATATTTTTATTAATGAGTTTTTTTCAGGACTATCAACTGAATTTCCATTATTAATGTTTTTACTGGAATAAAATGAGCTTTTAACGGAATCTTCTGAATTTGACATTTTATTTTTTCAATTTTAAATTTAATTTTTTTTTAATAAATTATAATTATTTTGTTACTTAGGTATTTTTAAATATTTATTTAATGAAAGAGAAAAATTTAAAAAAACAAAAAGGTGTTATAAATAGTAAAAGTTTAAAATCAATCGAAGAATATAATAAAAGTTTAAAAGAATGGAATATAAAAATGCATAAATTATGTATTGGTATTTTAATAATAATAAATATATGTTTAATATTTTTCCTTATATTATATCAATATCAAATTAATACTATAAACTTAAAAAATTTAAATAAATTTGATGAAATAACAAAAGAAGAAAAAATACAAAAAGATTATGAAAAAAAGACAAATTATATGTTATTAAATTTAATGGCAAGTTTTGATTATTCAGAACAATTTAGTTATTTTTTTGATAATATTGAAGAATTAAACAAATTAAAAGATATATTAATAACAATACCTGACCTTAATTTAAAAAAAAGAGAAGAAATTCATCCATTTTTTCTATTTTCTTCATTAAATATCGGAACAATAGATAATAATTATTTTAGAGACCAATTAATATTTTTTGATAATATATTGATATTAATAAGTACATTAGATAAAAAAAAATTTGGTATTTTTTGGTCCACAGGATTAATAAGTGATGAAATTTCTATAATTAAAGATAATAATACATTTATATATGATTTTAATTCTAATAAAAAATATATGATTAAAAAGAATGTTGAATATGCTATTAATTTACCTATTAAAGGTGATCTTTTATTAGAAGTTGGAAACAAAGATTTTTTAATTTATTCTTCTAGTTTTAATGAAGGAAAACCTAGTAAAAGTAATTTTCCAGTTAGTTTTGAAAGTAATGGAGAAATTAATAATCCTTTTACAAGTAATGGTGAAATTGAAATACAAGAAATGGAAGTTTTTTTTTTTAGAGTTTACAAACTATGATAATTAAGATTTTTTTACAATATTAATTTTTTTATTTTATTTAAAGAAAAGTATATTATAAGTTCTTTTAATTTTTTTATAGTTTTTTTATTCAAATATTAAAGAAAATTCCTAACTCATATCTTGGGTTAATTTTTGGTTTTTGAAAATTTTTTTCATTTTTTAATAATCTAAATATAAATTTTAGTTTTGAAAGTGTGTGTTTCTTTATTTTGATTTTTTTTACACATATAAAATAAATAAAGAATAATTATTAAATGAACAAAATGAAAAATATATGATAATTACTTTAATTATAAAAGAATGAAATAAGAAAAGTTTATTTGTCAAAGTAAATATTTTTAAATAAATAAATGATAAATTAAATAAAAATGATTAATTTAAAAATTTGGTTTTTTATATCTAAATTTGAAAAGCTTTCAAATTTGGACAGAAAATGACCAAAGAGATTGTCTATTTTTTTTTGACTTATTTCTAAAATATAAAAACATTTAAAAAAATATTTATATAGAATAATGATTTGAATATCAAAATTT
>JAJJKW010002102.1:0-13966 GCA_023805745.1 Isotricha sp. YL-2021b | reverse complement strand
TGATCCTAATGCTGATACTATTACTTTAAGTTCTCTTAAAAAAATTGCACAAGAATTAGGAGAAAAATATGTCTGCTGAAGAATTAAAAGATATGCTTGAAAGAGCCTCTGCTAATGGTACTGAATTAACTTTTGATGAATTTTATGAAATTATGACTAAGAAATCTTTCCCTTAAAGTATTATGTTTTTTTTTTTTAAAAAAAAAAATTTTAAGGGGTTATTTAATGTTTATATTGTTATTTTTTTTTTTATTCTTTTTTAAAAAAAAAACTTTTTTGTAAAAAATTTTTTTTTTATAAAGGGTTTATTCGGTTTTTATTTGTTTATTAAATGGGAGTTTTGGCTTTTGTTTTAGGTTTATTCTATTTATTGAAATAAATTTTATTATTTTTTTTTCATTGAAAATAATTATTTGGGAAAAAAGATGATTTATCTTTTTTTAAAAATTATTTTTAAAATGTTGAATGAATATCTTTTTATATTATTATAAAATTAATTTAAACTTATTGTTTTCATTTTTTAAAAATTTAAATATATATTTTTAAATTTTTATCATTTAATCATTTAAATAATGGTTAAAAGTCAAATAAAAAAAAATATAATAACTAATATACATAGAAATTCAAGAAAAAATAGATTAAAAACCAAATTTCAATCTTTAAAAAAGAATAATCCAAAAGATAATAAAAATTTAAATAATAATTCAAAGAATAATCAAAATAAATCAAAAAAAGAAAAGCAAGAACAAATATATATTCCTTTAAAAGAATCAATAAAAGACCATTATTTTACATTTCAAAAAGAAACTGATTTATATACATTATTATACACATCAATAATATTTAAATGGATAAATACAGATAGATTAATAATAATATGTGATAAATCAAAAATAGGATATCACATTGATTTATTTTTAAGAAATTTTAATTTTAATTGTACTTTTTTAGATAAAGAAATGCCTTTAAATACAAATTATCATTTTTATAATCAATATATGAAAGGTCATTTTCCTATTATTATTGTTAATAATGAATATTCTTCAAATAGTGAAAATTATGCTAAAAAACTTTCTGATCATTCTCCAATAATGCCAACTATAATTTTTTTTAATTGTTTTGATCTTAAATTATTAGAATATTTATCTTATCATCCAAATGTCAAATCAATTTATCATTTTATTTCTAATCAAGAAAATTTTGTAAAAGAATATAATAATTTAGATGAAACAATAACTTTTTCTGAATTTAAATTTGATTTACAACAAATGGAACATTTAAGATATAGATGTGAAGATATATATTATGGAATAAGAAAAAATGATATTAAAAAAGAAAAAATTAGAAAAATAAATATAGAATTATTACATTCAAAACAAATGGAAAAATTTTTTGAAGAAAATCCACAAGAAAAGAAAAAAATTATAGAAACAATTGAAGAAAATACAATAAAAAATTTTAAACCTTCTGTAAGTTATTTACCTTCTTATTTAATTCATGAAGAAAATAATATTATTGCAGATGCAATAAATGATAATTATCAAAAAAGGGGAAAAAATAATAAAAAAAGAAATAAAAAAGGAAAAATGGAAACTTATTTTGAAGCTTTAGATAAAGGAGATGGCTCCCATGAATTAATCAAATTTTAATATATATTATTAATTTTGTTTTAAAATATATATTTAAAATACATTTATTCAGACAAAATTTAAAAATCAAATATTATTTTTTTCCTTTGTTAAAAATATAATTAAATCCATTTATAATTTCTTGAGGAACTTTTAAATTTTTTGGATTTACTTTTATAATTAAACTATATAAACTTTCTCCTTGTTCTTGAGTTAAAAAATTAATTAAATAATTTGAATAAAAATTTTTGAATATACTTATATAAAAATGACATTGACATATTTCAACTAAAGTTGATGTATCTAAAGGATCTTTTAAATTTAATTTATGAAAAATTTCAAAAGAACCATTTAAAATAATTGTTAATAATTTATTTATATTAGGATTATTTTGGAATGAATTATCATTTTTATTTAAATATATTGTTAAAGATTTTATTGTTTTCATAACTGCCCTTCTCATTTGATTAGATATAACATTTTTTCCAATTGTAATTAAATCATTAATTAAGGAAATAAGGTTAACATTATTTACTCCTGAATTATCTTCAAAAAAAATTTCTGGAATTGTTAAAAATATTGTATTTGTCAATTTAATAAAATCAGAATACATTGATAAAATTCCTTTATTATAATCTGAAATATCATCAGATGGTAAATTTAATTTTGATAAAAACATATAAAAAATATAAAAGTTTTCTTTAATTATTAATTTAGAATTTTTTTGTAAAATATTCACTGTATTCTGCATTAATTTCATTGAATCATTAAAAGTATCTTCATTTATCATATTAGTATTATTATTATAAAAATATTTTATAAAAACAATAGAATCTTTTCCTAAAATAACTAAAATTCTTTGTAAAAGTGTAATAAATGAATATAAAATTTTTATATTTTTCTGAGAAATAATTTTTAAACAATAATCTCCTAAAAATGAGGTAAAAAATTGAATAAATAATATTCTAATTTCAGGAATTGTAATTTCACAATTTATATTTTTAATAAATTCAATTAAACATTTAATCAATTCACCAAAAATATTTTCATTCATTTGAAAAAGATGAGTCATTTCAATAAATAATTTAAGAGAATATTGATAATTTTCTTTTTTTGTTTCATTATTATTATCTAAAAAAATAACAATATTTAAACAATGAAATAAAATTTTATAATTTGAAATTATTTGGAAATTTTTATTGTTTACAGCAATTTTTATAATATGTTCTATTGATTGTCTAATTGTTATAGCAACATCATTAAGTGGAATACCAAACTTTTTATTATTAAAACTATTTTTTATTTTAAATAAAAATTTATCAAAAGAATTTATAATTTTAATTCCAGTTTGAATATTTCCAGGAAACATAATTCCAGTTTTTCCTAAATATAATTTAATAACATAATTAATTGCTTCAATATTAGAAGAAAGATATTGAATTAATTTATTTATTGTTTCATAATAAGATGTAATTATATAATCACTTCCTTGAACTTCTGTAAAAGGGAAAATAAATAATATTGATAAAATTTTTTGAAATTTTTGATTTATTAATTCAATTTTTAAATCAGATTGTCTTATTCCTTGTTGAATTGTTCCAACTAAAAATAAAACTAATTCTATATCATATTGATTTGGATTTTTATTTTGAATTGAATTAATTTTATCTAAAACAGAATCTAATACAAATTCTTGCATAATTTTAATATTATATATATTATTATAAATTATTGAAAATTCTTTTCTATATTGAAAAAAATCATCTTCATCATTTTTTGTTAAATCATCATTTAATGAATATATATCTTTTGGAATTATAAGAGAATTTTCAATTGAAACAAATAATTCTTTGAATGAATTTTGTAAAATTTGATTGTTTGAAATTATCAATTCATTAAATTTTAAATATGAAATTATAGCTGATAAATAATCAATTAATTCTAAGGCAGGTTTATATTCATAATTAAATTTAAATAATATTTCCTTTGTTATTTCAAAACAAAATAATAATTCATCATTTGTAAAATTAAAAAAATCTTGATAATTAGTCTCTTTATTTTGAATCATATCTTTTATATTTTCATAACTTTCAACAAGAAATTGTCCAATATTATTTATTAAATCAGATATTAATTCAATAACTTGACAATCTTGTTTTGTTTTAATAATATTTCTAATAATATTATTAATTTTTAAATTTTTTATTAATTCAATTTTTAAATTAGGTTTCATACCTTTATGAACTATTGAAATTAAAACTTTTATACATTCACTTATATATTTTTTTTTAAATATTAATTTGTTTAAAATGACTTGAATAATTTGTTCAAAAAGAACAATAGGACACCAATCAATTAATTGACTTATAACTTTAATTCCTTTATTTATTATTTTATCGTCTATATACTCTTCATTATTCAATAATTGATTAATAACATTTATTATATTAGTCAAATCATTTAAATGAGATTCTCCTCTCATAAAATCTTTTATTTTAGTTGCTCTTTCTGAATCTCTTTCATTATAAGTATCAATATATTTAATTAATTCATCATCAAAAATTAATAATATATCAAGTAAAATACTAAATTTTTTAATCTTTAAATTTTGATCATCAGTATTAAATAAATTTGTTATAATATCTATCCAAATATTACTATAAAATTCAGGATAATCATTTTTAATAAAAGTAATAAATAAAAGTGAAAATTTATTTGCTACAAAGGGAGGATCAATTAAAACATTTATATGATTAAAAATTAAACTAAGTAAAGATTGTCTGAAAGAGTTCTTAATTTCTAGAGTAAATAATTTATAATTATTTTTATTTATTATTATCATTATATCTAAGAGCCAAAATTTAAAATATTGATTTTCTGTTTTTATTAAAGCAAATATTAAATCTTGAATTTCTTCAATATGATTTAAATAATATTGTTTAATATTTTCACAGAAATTTGAAACATCTTTACTTGGATTAGGACCATATAATTCAAAAGAAATATTTTCGACTTTTAATAATTCTTGTTTTATCATAAAAAAATATATAATGATAAATAATAATTTCAATTTTTTATAATTTTTAATAAAAAAAATTTTTATTGAAGAGAATAATTAAAACTATTATTTTATCTTTTATTTCTTTATAAGAACAAGTTCAATTAAATTTTTTTAATATAATTATTTATATTTAAAAGAAATAAGAAATTTAAACAATAAGAATTTGTTTTTTTCTTTAAAAGTTTTTCCTTATAACTAAAAAACCATTAAAAATTTTTTTAAATACCATTTTATTAATATCTTCCATTCATTACCTAAATAATCCAAGATAATTAATTATTTTTTTAAAAATATTTAAATTTTAAAAACTATTTATTTAATCAAAAATTGAGAAAAATAATTCGATAATAAATAAAGAAATAATAAAAATTATAAATTTTCCTCATTTTTTATTACTTATCTGATAAGAAGTAATTTCTATTATTGATAATGAAAGAATATGTTAAAGTGTTATAAGGTTTTAATATATTATCTATTTTATATTTTATATTTATTATTTTATTAAACTTTACTCTACGTCTTAAAACATGTTTTAAAATGTAAAGAAGAATGAATAATAAAAAATAGTAAATTAATTTATCATTTAATATAATGAAGAATCATTTAACTCTGATTTATTTTTTGAATTATTTTTGACTTTTTTCTTTTTGTTTGATTTAATATAAAACATTTTTCAATACTAATTTTATATCATTATCAATATTATTGTGATTCAATCAATTTCTTTTGTAATAAATAAACTATCACTTTTTTTATATTATTAGCATAAAATTGTGTTAAATAAAAAGAGAAACCTTTTTTATATTTATAAAAAATCATTCTCCTATATATTAGTAAGAATTGATAAAAAACAGAATAATTATTTTTTAATTTTCTATTAATTTCATTTCAATACAAAAAAACTAATAATTATTCCTTCAATTGTTAAATAATTATTTAAAAATTTGACAAATATTTTTTTTATTTGAAAATAAATTTTATTATTTAATTGAGATACATTTTTGAATTAGGAATTATTATAAATACTATTTCATTTTTTTTAAAACAATTTTATCAAAAATTATTTATCTTTTCATTATTATATTAATTATTTCATTTCTGTTTTATTTTAATTTAAATTTATGATTTATTTTTTCCATTATTTTGAAAAGAGAAATTTCTTATTGTCAAAGAATAAAATTTTTTATTTTAGTAAAAGGAAAATATTATTTATTAATTTTTTCATAAATTTTGGCTTTTTGACTTTGGAATTTTTTTATTTATATAATATTTTTATTTTGCTTTTTTTCAAAATTTATTGTCTTATATGATTTTATCAAAAATCTCAATAAAAAAATATAAATATAATTATTTTATTATTCTTTTTGAAAGATATTTTCTTTTATATTATATCATAAAAAAAAAATTCCTTTTTAAAAATGATGATAATTTAAATTTTCTTATTTTTTTTATTATTAAAAAAAATAAAATAAAAAATTATTTGTTTAGTTATAATTTATAAAATTTTTTTAATGAAAAAAAATAATATAATATATTGTTATAAATTAATGAAAATTTATAAAATTTATTAAAAAAAATGGGAGCATGTGGAAGTGCAAACAATAATAAAAAACAAACAACAGTAAAAACAAATCAAAAGAAAACAAATGTAACAACCGAAAAACAAGATACTAATGTTAATAAAGTAAATAATCTTAAATCATCTCAACAAAGTGAAACAAAATTAAAGTCTAGTGTTCCCCCAAAAAAAATGGATAATGAACCCCCAAAAATTAAAAAAATAAAATTTTCAATTAAAAATCCAGATACAAATAATGATTTATTAAATTCATCTTTTGATGATAATATTTTATTAAAAGATGTTTTTTCAGGAGTTAATTATGATAAAAATAAAGATTATGATATTTTAGATGGAAATGACCAAAAATTAAATAACAAATTAGATATGAAATTAAAAGATATTTTTTCTGATTCAAATATAAATTTAAAAATTAAATACTCTGGATTAGATATTCCAGAAAATATAAAAAATTCATATGCTCAAGATACTAAATTTATTGGTTCATTAATATTAGATAATTTAGAAAATCTTGGAATTTTTATAATAGATTTATCATCAGAAACAACATTGAAATATAATTATCCAAAAGATAAATTTCCTGAATTAAAAAAATTTAATTTATTTAGTGCAATATGTAATGCAAAAAATAAAATATTTATTTCAGGAGGAGAAAATCAAATAGATGCAACAAATAGTGAAATAATACAAGATTTTTATATGATAGATTTATCAAAAGTAGATGAAAAAAATATTGAAATGAGACAATTACCAAATTTATTAGAACCAAGAACATGGCATTCAATGATTTATATACCAAATAAATATATATTTATTATTGGTGGAAATGGAAAAAAAGATGTTGAATTATATAATATGGAAAATAATACTATTGAAAAAGATAGTGAATTAAATAAAGAAAGAAGTGAATGTTCTCTTTGTATGGTAAATGATTATTATTTATATGCTTTTTGTGGATTTATACTTCATCAAACTTTTGATTATACAATTGAAAGATGTAATTTAAGAAGACATAATAGAAAATGGGAAATTGTAAATTATACTCTTGGAAATAATATCCAATTTAATCCTTCTTTTTTTGGAGTTGGATATTTAAATGATAAAATTTTATTATTAGGTGGTAATGAAAATCCCGAAGAAAAAAATAAAAATTATATTATTACTTGTGGAGATAATATAAAAGAAGATTATATTGAAGAATTTAATTTAACTGAAAATTTTATAAATGTTTATAGAGAAAAATTATTTATTCCTATAAATGAAAATACTTCTGTAAATATTCCTTTAATTTCTAATGACCCACAGGTTTTTTATTTAGATAATA
Source organism: Isotricha sp. YL-2021b (assembly GCA_023805745.1). Classification (NCBI taxonomy): domain Eukaryota; phylum Ciliophora; class Litostomatea; order Vestibuliferida; family Isotrichidae; genus Isotricha; species Isotricha sp. YL-2021b. Next base: position 6,374 of record JAJJKW010002102.1, on the reverse strand, counting down.
TTGAAGGAAAAATAACGAAAAAAGAATTTCATTATGATGATGTTAGTGAGGCACAATAGATGAAAATTTTATTAAATATTATTTTTTTTTTAATTCTAAAATTTATTTAATAGCATATTAAATCTTTTAAAATAATATAAATATTAATTATTTTTCTCATTATACATATTCAAAATAAAAAATAAATGAATCAACCTCAAATTCAAAAATCAAATTTGCTTTTTGTAGCAGATTTACCAAAAGAAACAACATATGAAGATTTACAAATTTTCTTTAAAAATTATCATTTTTTATTTGCAACATTAAATAATTTAAAAGTATCTAATATATGGGCACAAGTAGCATTAGAAAATGAAGAATATGCAAATAAAGCAAGACATGAATTAAATGGTGAAATTTTAATACCAAAATTATCTCAAAATTCAAAAGGAAAATCAATTAGAATTTGTAAATTTGAAAGTAAAAATTCTAATAAAGAAAAGAATATTAATCAAAGTTTACTTGTTAAAAATATTGATAGTCAAATGACACAAAAAGAATTTTATAATATATTTTTAAAATTTGGAGATGTTGAATCTGCAAAAATTGAATATGATGAAAATGGAATTTCAAAAGGTTTTGGTTATATTTATTATAGTAATCAAAATGAAGCAGAAGAAGCAAAAAAAAATTTAAATGGAAAAGAATTTTATGGAAAAGAAATTAATATAGTAAATTTAGTTCCTTCTAAATCAAATTGTTATTCACAAGGAAAAAATTTATCTTTATTTGTTATTAATTTTCCTTTAAATTTTAATGATGATGATTTAAAAAAATTATTTGAAAAATATGGTAAAGTTAAATATGCAAATGTTATTAAAGATAATAATGGAAAAAGTAAAGGAATTGGTTTTATTACTTTTTCTAATATTGAAGAAACTTCAAAATGTATTTCTGATATTAAAATAAATAAAATTTCTTTTCAAGGTTTACCTCCACTTTGTGTTAAATATGCTTCTAAAAAAGAAGATAGAAAAAAAAGAGCAAATTTTACTTTTCAAAATTATTCAAAAAATGAATATAAAATTAAATTTAATTTAATTTATTCTATTAATAATATTGAAAATGAATTTGATTTAGAAAAAGAAATTAGATTATTTATTAAAGTTATTATGTTACAGGAATATTCTCCTAAAAATGTTACTGTTGATATGGAATTATATTCTGGAATTGTTTCAATTGATAAAGAAAAAGATTATGAATATTTTATAAAAAAATATAATGAATTTTGTATGATAAGAGAACCTGAATTTGAATGTATTCCTCTTTCATTTGAAAATAATAAAATCCAAACTAAAACAAATTACATAGATTCAAATAATAATAATAATATTCCACAAAATATGAATACACCATTTCCAAATAATAATAATCAAAATTTTATGAATAGCCAAAATAAAAATAATAATATTTTCCCAAATATGATTTTTATAAATGGACAAGAAGGATTTAATAACCAAAAAAATATTTATAATAATAATCAAAATAATGGATTTAATAATAATTATAATAATCCAAATTTTTCATCACAAAATATTTTAAATAGAAATCGAAGAAAAAATTATAATAATAACTACAATAACAATAAATATAAAAATTACAAAAGCCAAAAAAAAAATAATAATTATTTTCCATATCAGAATAGACCAGTAATAGGAAATTTTCCAAATAATCAAACAATGCCAATTTCATTTATGTATCCTGAAGAAAGGAAAATATATGATAAAAATATAAATGAAAAAAATGAAGAAATAGATCAAAGAAATTTACAAAATTTAAATCCATTACAATTACAATCACAATTTAAAGATCCTCCAGTTCATATTTTTAATAGTGAAATAATTGATATAAAAGAAAAAGAAGAAATTTCTAATGAAATTGCAGATTCTATTTATGAAATTGTTTATGATATTCATCCTGATGAAGCTGCTAAAATTACTGGAATGATTAAAGAAATGGGAATTGAAAAAATGAATATGTTATTAAGTAAAAAAGATGATTTATTAGATTTAATTGAAAAAGGATACGAAATGATTAAAAATGATGAAAATATTCATCAGTAAGATTATAATTATTTTTTGTAAAATATTTTATTTGGTATTTATTTATATTTGGATTTTTTATATAATTATTTTTAATTAATATTTAATACATTAAAATTTAAAAATTTTTGATTAATTTTTTATATTAATACTATTAATAACTAAATTTTTAAATTATATTTTATATTTTTTAAAATTTATATTATTAAAATGGAAGATTTAATCACACAATTTTATATCAAAGACGATAATTTTATTACTACAATAGATAGTGAAATATTAAAAGATGATTATACTATTTCTTTATTTGAAAAAAATGAAATAGTATATGATGTAAATAATTATTCAAATAAAAATATAAATAATTTAAAAGATATATTAAAAAAAAAAGAAAGGAACAAAAGAAGAAAAGAAAAATATTTGTTGAAATCAGAAGAAGAAAAAAATATTTTAAAAATAAAAAATGCTATAAGTGCTAAAAAATTTAGAATGAAAAAAAAGGAGGAATTTAATAAACTTTTTGAAGAGAATAAAAATTTAAAATTACAAAAAGAATTTTTAAAGAAAAAAATTTTATCTTTACAAACAATTATTTCAGATTTTAATTTATTAAATTCAAAAAAATGTATATTTGATTATGATTTAAGTTAAATTAGTTTTATTAAATCAATATATATAATTTGGTATTTTTATTCTTCACATTAATATCTTATAAGCTATTAAAAAAATGTATATATTCCTTCAAAATATAGATTTAAACCCGAATTAGGTTTATTTTTATAAAATATATAAAATATATAAAATATTCATCAATTTTAAAAATTAGTTAAATTAAATATATTAAAAACTTAATTTTAAAGTTAAAATTAATTAATCATAGAAGGAGTATAATCGAAATTGTCATCAAGTTCATTAAATCTTTTTCTTCTAAATCTCCTTCCATAAATATAGTATGAGATAATTGATAAAACAATTATAATTAAAATACCAAAAAATAATATGAATATCATTGAAAAAGACGATTTAGAAATACCATTATAAATTCCAATTCTTCTTTTATCATGGTCAAAAATTAATTGATATTTTTTTAAAAAAGGTTTTCCTATTGTCCAATAATTTTCATGTTCTTTATTCTCAAAAAAATAAACTAAGAAGTAATATTCAGAATTATCTTTATAAAATAAATCTTTATAATTTAATGAAAAAGTATAATTAAGTTCTTTATTAACGAAATAAATTGAAGGTAAATCTTTTATTTCTGTCTTTGAATCACAAATATAATGAATTGAAATTCCATCAACCCGTCTTTTACACTTATTATCTTTAAAAAAATTATTTCTTAAATAATTTAAATATTCATAACTTCCTTTTATCATTCCATTTTCTATAATAAATTTTACATTTCTAACATTTTCATCAAGTATATATTCTTTATTACTTTTAAAATCAAAATTTTTTAAATTTTCTTCTTTTATATCTTTACCATAATAAATTGCATCAAAAAGAATTTCCCAATCTAATACTATTCTACTTATTTCACTTTTAGTCCATTTAACTATATTTTCTTTATAATTTTTAGGATAAATTTCATGAGGATTTGCTCCAATTAAAATTTCTCCATCATTACTATTATCATTATATTTAAGTGACCAAATATAATTTGATATAATATTATTTTCTTTTAAAATATTTAAAAAATGTATATTTTTATTTTTATCAACAGAAGAATCAAAAAAATTTAAACCTATAATTCCAGTTGGAGGGTCATCATTAAGTACTAAATATTCATCTTTAAATTGTATTGCTAATAAAAAATTTAAATTAATATCTTTAATTTTTTTATTAATATTTAATGAAAATATATCATTAGATAAAGCACATTGACGATATAAAATTGAATCTAAATAAGGTGAATATGTTGTTATTTTTTTATATGTTTCTGATTTAGAATCATTATAATATTGATTATATTTAAATTTTGAAATAAAAAAATTAAATTGTCTAAATTCGAAAAATGCTTTTATTGTTTGAGGTGGTGTTCCTATTTTTAAATCTGTATAAATTTGATTTGAGCCTAAAGAATCAAAATAAGTATCTTCAATATCTGAATGATAAGGTTCTGTTTGAAAAGGTAAAATTACATAATTATATCCTTTTTTTATTAAAAACAATATGCTTAATATTTTAAATAAAAGCATATTTATTAAATTATTAAATAAATAAAGATAAAATCTAAAAAAAAATAAAAAGGTAATAATTTAAAAAATAAAAAAATGTTAAAAGATGAATATCAAGAATTAATAAATATAAAAACAGAAGAAAAAGATCCTGGATTAGATTGTGCAATAAAAGAAACAAATATTTATTTATCAATAAATGAAAATTTAAAAAAAAGACATGAAAATCATTTACTTCCAATTGAAGCTTATTTACTTTTTCCAAAAAAATCTGATGAAATTCAAATAAATCCCAAAGATGAAAAAGATATTTTAAGATTATTATTTAAAAATGTTGAATATACTACATATGAAAAAAATAAATTACATGAATTATATGAAAATTTAAAAAAATTAACTTTAAAAAATAAAGGAATTTTACTTCCTTTATGGTGGGATGATTCAGAATCAATAAGATTTTTACAAGCTTCAGAATTTAATATAAAAAAAACTATAACAACAATAACTTCTCAAATAAATTGGTCTAATTCTTTTTATCCTTTTCAATTAACAGATAATATAAAATTAATATTAAATTCAGGATTAATGTATATGTGTGGAAGAGATAAAAATTTTAGACCAATTATTATTGTTAGAGCTTCTAAAATAGTATATTTAGTAGAAAAATTAAAAATTGATATTGAAGATATTCAAAAGGCAACTGCTTATTTTTTAAATTATATTATAAATTATCAAATGATTCCTGGTCAATTAGAAAATTGGTTAATTATATCTGATATAAGTAAAGTAGGAATAACTGAATTTGGTTATTTTAAAAAATTAATGGATATATTATCTAAATTTAGAGGAAGAGTTTATAGAAATTTTATTATTGGAATGAATATAATATTAAGATCTTGTGCAAAAGGAGCTTTGGCAATTTTTGGTTCTTCTTCTAAAAAAAAAATAAAATTTGTAGATCATAAAGAAATATTCCAAGAATTAAAAAAATATGTTAATCTTCAATATATTCCTAAAATTTATGGAGGAAATCAAGAAGAATTTGAATTTGGAAATGATAATTTATTTCCTCCTAATTTTCCTATTTTTTCTTCTGATATTCCTGAAGATTTATTATCTGAAGATGAATATAAAAATATATGTTATAATTCTTCAAAAAATATTTTTATTTGTCCTCAATTAGAAAAAAAATGGAAAGAAGAAGAAGAAGAAAAATTAAAAATAAAAGAAGAAGAAGAAGAAGAAGAAAAATTTAAATTGAAAGAAAAAAGGGAAAAAAAAATAGAAAAAAAAAAAATAATAAAAGATAATGATTCTTTTATTGAAAATGATGATTGGATAAGTACTATTAAAGAATTTGAGAATAGTTTTTCTATTCCTAATGAAGGAAAATATTTGTCTAAATATAAACCTTTCATAAATGAAAATGATATAGACAATGTTTTTAAAATTAGACATGTAAAAACTGCGTATTATTTTGAATAAATTATTTATTGATTATAATTATTTTTTTGTGATTATTAAAATTTTATTCTTTGTTGATAATTTAATAAATAAATAAAGTGTGGAATCTTATTTTTTTGTTTTTATTTAATTATTGATTAAAATTTGAAAGGATTATTTTATTAATTTTTTCATTTTTTTTAAAATATTTATTTGAAATAAAATCCTAAAATTATTTGAATCTTGTTCTTATTTATTTTCAGAATAAATATTTTTACAATTTTTAATTTTAAATTAGTTTATATCTTATAAATCATTTTAGAATGTTATAATTTTGAATAATTCTAGTAGGTAATTTAAATAATTAAAAGGGACTAATTAAATTTAATTTATATTTACAAAGTAATAGAAAAATAATATTATAGTAAGAGGTATATTATTTTTAGATATATTTGCATATACATTCATAAGAAGTAACCTATTAAAATTAAAAAAAATTCTGTAATTATTGATTCTTACATTAATAAAATATTTAATATAATATTAATGACATATAATAAATTTATTCCCAAGTTTATTTTTTACAATTTACCTTTTATTGTTTCTAATAATTTTTGTTGAATTTGATCATCTTTATTTAAAAAAATATTATGATTTTGATTTGTTTGTGCTG
>JAJJKW010000631.1:0-13986 GCA_023805745.1 Isotricha sp. YL-2021b | reverse complement strand
TATAGAATAACGAGGGCTGGATACTACCACTCTATTTAAAGTGGTTACAGTATATTGAATAGTATAGACAATTCCATCTCGTAAATTTAAATGCGAAATAAATTTATCAATAGATGAAAAACTTGAAATATCCTAAGAACTATTATGTAATAAAGTAGAAGAATCTTCCACTAAAATTTCTCTATCATCCCAAATCTAAAAGCGATAGGAATATGCTTTTTCGCTACTGTCACCAGTACTAGTATCTTGGATATATTCGCCAATAATATCGGTGGTGAAAGCATTTAAGCCTGCGACATCATAATTAGCAATAATTGCACGAGGCTTGGCAATACATTTAATAGTGCCAATAGTAGAGAAATAACCAATTTGATTGTTATAATCCATAAAAGCTAATTGAACTTTATAGTATTGACCAACTTTTAATTTTTCAATTGCTTCTGGCTTAGTAATATAAAAAGTTGCTTCACCAGTAAGATTGTTATGAACCTTATCAATGCCGCCAGTAGTGGCATCATTTTCAGTAATTAAATAAGTATTTGTAGAAATTGTGCGTAAACGAAGCACAATCTATTTAATTTCTGTACTTGAAACCGCTTTATTTAAATTATAATTAATAGTTATAATTGTGCCTTTGTTTTGCTTATTAGCATCTAATGATAAGCAAAATGCAGGTAAAGTATTCTCTATGATTGGAGGATAAAGTCTTGACATATTTTATTTTTGGTATTCTATTTCATGGGTATCTTATCCCTCTTCTGGAAGCTTGGGTCGCTTACTGTACCAACCTTATTTCAGTAAAAAACACACAGGCTCTATTAAAAATAGCAAAACTAGAGGCGGAAATAGATAAACTGGAAGCTAAGGACGAAACGCGGGTAATCGGCTTTAGCGTAGAACCAGATGTAGAGGATGATGAGGATGAATAAAAAAACTATCTTTTATGATACTTGCAGTTTATTATTAAGAGCAAATAATTTATTTGACAATGATGATGAACGTATTATTATATCTGATGTATCTCTAAAAGAATTAGAGCAAATTAAAACTGCCAGTAATAAAGACTTTGATGTAAAATATTCAGCAAGAAAACTTTTACACACATTAGATGCTAATCCTGATAAATATGAAGTAATTATTTTTCAGGAACATTTGACAGATAGATTAACTGACTTACCTGCGTCTAATGATAGCCGCATATTAGCTTGCGCGCTTGAAGCGGCTGAGGTCTATCCTGATATGGTCTTTTGTACTAATGACTTAGCTTTAAAAGCAATAGCACATGTTCTTTTTGACAATGTAATTAGCATAGAAGAAGAATCAGAAAATAATGAAATAACTACAAAATTATTTTTTAACAAATATAAATGTATAAAAAAACTAGGAGAAGGTTCATTTGGAATGATATATAAAGCAGAATATAACGGAAATTATTTTGCCTTAAAATTTGAGGATAGAAATGGTCAAAATTTATTAGAAGGCGAAGCGGCAATAATGAAATATTTAGAAGGGCCAAATATACCATATGTAAAATCATATGGTTATTCAGGAAAATATAATATTTTAGTAATGGAATTATTAGATAAAAGTTTAGAAGATATATTTCAAAAATTAAAACAATTTTCAATAAAATCAACATGTATGTTATCAATACAAATGTTAAATGTATTAGAATATATTCATACAAGACATATAATACATAGAGATATAAAACCAGATAATTTTGTAATGGGATTAAATAAAAATAGTCAATATGTATATTTATTAGATTTTGGTTTGGCAAAAAAATATAGATCAAGTTCAACATTAATTCAATATCCTATGAAAAATAAAAAAAAATTAACTGGAACTGCAAGATATGCTTCAATAAATGCATTAAAGGGACTTGAACAAAGTAGAAGAGATGATTTAGAAGCTGTTGGTTATGTTTTAATGTATTTATTAAGAGGAAGTTTACCTTGGCAAGGATTACAAGCTAAAAATAAAGAAGAAAGATATAAAAAAATTATGCAAAAAAAAATTGAAATTACTTCTTATGATTTATGCTATGGTTTTCCTTCTGAATTTGAAAGATATGTTGAATATTGTAAAAATTTAGAATATACTGAAGAACCAAGATATGAAGTTTTAAGAGAAGGTTTTCAAAGAGTTTTAAGAAGAGAACATTTTAAATTTGATTATATTTATGATTGGACTACTGAAGAAGATTTAAAATATAGAAATAATATTAATCATAGATTAAGTTTAAGAAATAGTGAAAATAATTTAAATGGAAGTTTTAATAATAAAAAGTCGATTAAAAAAGAATTTAAAAGTAGAAATAATTTTGATGAAAATGAAGATAATAATTCGGTAAATAATAAAAAGAAAAATACTGGATTTTCAAAAGCTTTTGATTCTGATGATAATATTAATGGAGGAGATGAGGATAAAATTAAAGGAAAAAATAATAATGATGGAAAGGATGCTGTTTGTTGTTCGGGATGTTTTATTTTTTAAAAAGTTTTTTTAAATTGTTCAAATGTAATCTAGATGACAAATAAATTTGTTTAGTATTAAATATATAAATATAAATTTAAAAAAGGTTTTATAAAGACTCTTTTTTTTGATTGTTATTTTCCTTGTTATAATTAATTCATTTTAATGATATTTAGGTTTTTGATATACATATATATATTTAATATTAATCAAATATAAACTATATACATTTTTTCTTGTTTTTTTAAGTTATTTATCAAACAATTATTTAAAATTATAAATTTTGGATTTATAGTTATTTAAAAATAATTTATTTTAAATACTAATTTAATAAAAAAATAAATATCCTTTTCTTTATTATATAAACAGTATTATTCTAATTTGATATTTTTTTTTCTATATAACAAAATAAAAATATAATTTACTTTTTTAAATTATTGACTCTTAAATCATCAATATTATATTTTATAGATTACAATAAATTTTTGATATTAGAAATGAAGGTTTTTGAAATTTAAATGTATATAAATTATTTTAAAAAAAATTGAAAAATATTTGATATAAAAAAAATATATTTATTTGATAAAAATATTATTTTAAAAAATGAAAAAAAAGGATTTCGAAATGATAGAGTCAAACAATAATTTTTTCAAAGGAAATTCATCTTTACTCCAAATAGAAGAATTTAGTTACTTTCAAACAAGACTAGAACCAGGTAAAATTAAAAAAATAAATTATTTAGAAAATTTAAAAATTAAGAAATTTCATTTAAAATCGATTTAAAAAAATTTGGAATCTCATATTTATATAATAATAAGGAAAATTCAATTCAATTGAATATTTCTTTACTTAAACAAACTGATTTAAATAAAAGAAGATATCCAATAAATTTTGAAATTCTTTTAATTCCAATTTATAGTAAAAAAAAACCAATTATTATATGTAAATCAATATGTTTTTTTCCTTCACTTTTTAATAATAAAAACTTATTTAATTGTTTATGTAAAAATTGGAATATTAAAAAGAATGATGATATTATTATAAATTTAATTTCAATAATTAATAATATTCCAAATTTTGTTGAAATATATGATAAATGTGTTACAAATTATCAATTATTATATTTAGTTGGAGAATATAGTATTTCAATGCAATATAATGTTAATGATTTTTTATTAAATGATGAACATTCTATATATAAAATTAAAACAGATTATTTTCCTAATGAACCTTTTTGTTATTTTATTATTACTGAAATGAATTATTTACTTTTAGTTCCTTCTAAATTATCAGATAAAAGAAATTTTGCTTCTATTTTTTTTTCTGGATTAATTTGTGATATTGAAAAATTTGAAAAAATAATTGGAAAAGATGAAGAAATTACTTTTTGTATTATTTATAAATCATTTATTAAAAGTAAAACTTTTTCTTATAAAATAACAATCAATGAATTAGAATATTATGAAATAATTTCATTATTTAAACAAAAAAATACTCAAATCAATAATAATATTTCAATGATAATTCCAAATTATATTAAAATAAATGAATATAGTATAGAAAATGAAGATATAGAATCTATGAAAAATATAGTAAATCGTTTGAAAAATTATAATAATGAACATCAAGAGAATAATATTTTTGGAATTATAGTATTAAAAGAATTACTTAAATTTATGTATGATTTATTAAAAGAAAATGGTGATAAAGAAGGAGTTAAATTTTGTTTATCTAATATAGAAAAAATTAATGATTAAATAAAAATAATTATTAATTATCTATCGAATTTTTTATTATGAAAAACTAGTTTTTATTTAATAATATTCTTTTTTTAAAATATTTCTTTTCCATTTTTCTTAAATTAATTATTATATTTATAAAAGAATTTAAAAATTAAAAGTCATATATCATATAAATTAATATTTCTTTTGTAGATTCAATTTTTGTTTTAAATTAATAATTCCTTCATTTCCTAAAGCTATAATATTATCATTATTAATAATAGGATTATTAATAAGTTCTGAAAACTCAATTTTTTTATCTCTTTCAGATAATTGAATTAATCTTTCAGAAATAATTTTATTTTCTTCTGCTAAACTTGTAAGAGAATGAATTAATTTCTTTTTTTCATCATCAAAATCTTTTTTTTGACTAAGAATATAATTATTTAAATAACATAATTTTTTCTGTTGTTCATTAATATTATTTACACTATGTTCTTGAAAAATAATTAATTCTTTTCTAATATTTTGTAAAGTAATTTTAAAATCTTCATTTTCTTTTTTTAATTTAATATTTTCTTTCTTAGCACATTCATAATATTCTTTATATTTTTTATATTTTTGAATTAAAGTTGGAATAACTTGATTAGTTTGATTAATTCTTTTTTCTAAATCTTGAATTAATAATTCAAATTCTGGATTTTCATTATTTCCAAAAGAAAAATTAGTATAAGATCTACTTATTCTAGTATTTGAATTATCCGTTGTTGGATAAGCAGTAAAATTAAAAGAAATTCTTTTTTTAGTTTTTTTATTATTTGTATCTCTTGAAATTAAACTTTGAGAATTTTCTGTAATATTTATTATATCATTATTTGAATTTTTAAAATTTGTTCTATTTCTATATGTTATATTATTATATTGATTTAATTTATTATTTAATTCTGATAATTTAGATTTTAGTTCTTTTACTTTTTCTGTTAATTTCTTATTTTGTAATTTAAGTTCAGAAACTGTTTCGTTACAATAAAATGATTTTGTACTTTTGCCTTTATTTGGTATTGGAGTTACATTACAACTTTTTGGATTTTTTGTTAAATAATTTGTTATGATTATTTTATCATCTTTACTATTATTTTTCATTAATTTTGTGAAATGAAGAAATTTATTATTGTGTCTTTGACTTTGATTCATTCTTTTTATTTAAATTAATTTTAAATTAATTATTAATTTAAATATTATTAAATATAAAATAAATATTTTTATTTATTACATTTTTTATTTTTTCATTGAAATTTCTCTTATTCCATTATCAAACTAAAAAATAAATTAAAAAAAAATAAACTTACAGCATTATATTTTTCATTAAATATTTTTTCAAAAATTTTTAATCTATAAACACTTTTTTGATTTTGTTTAATATTTTGTTCTTTTAAATAATCTAATTGATTATTTTCATTATCACTCATTTTTCTAAAATTAATATTATGACTTAAAAGTAAACTTTCAATTTCATTTCTTTTACAAATTGTACAAGAAGGATTATCATTTTCATCTTTATCAGTACATTTTTTATGAAATTTATGTCCACAATGAAAAGCAAAAACAGTTTCAATTGAAGATAATTCAAATTTTTTTTGACAAGAATCACATTTTTGAAGAGGAAAAACATTTCCTTTATTACTTTCATAATATAAATTTTCAAAATTTTCATCTATATGCTTTTTTAATATTAATTTTGTATGTCCTAAAAGTTTAGAAAAATTACCATAACTTCTTAACATTTTAACTAATAAATCTTTAAATTCTTTTAATTCTGCATTTTCATTTTTTTCTGTTACTGTTTCTATTATTTGATTTATACTTACAAATAAACACATTTTTTTTAAAATGTTTTCTATACTTTTTTTTATTAAATTTTCTAAATTTAAATTTCCTTTACTTTTATTATATAAATCATATATTATATTTAATAATTCATACCATAAATTTTGAGATTCTTTTATTTTTTCTTCACTAACATTTGGGATTTGACTTATTGAATCTGAATTATTTTCACATATTTGAGTACATATTTTTAAATTATTTAAATATTCTTCTAAATAATATTCTTTTTCTTTTTCATTTTCTTTTTTTTCTATTAATAATTCAAAATTTTTAATCAAATTATCTTTAATTAATTTAAAAGCATTTCCATTATCTCCTTTAATTTGATATAAATAAACACAAACATCCATCATATTATTATCTAAACATTTTTTTAAACAATCATCAATTGGATAATAACTTTGTCTTTTTTTAATATTTGGTAAAATTTCTTGTTTTCTATTTAATTTAATTAATAAATCAATTTGTAATAATAATAAAGAATTTAAATCACTTTGAAAATCATCATTTTCAATTTTTGAATTTTTTCCAATTGAACCTCCAAAAGCTAAAGATAATATTTTTTCTAAATATTTATATTGAAGCTCTGGTAAAGATTCTAATTTTTCTAAAACTAAAAGTTTTTGAGAATTTCCATACCATGAATCTATTAATTTTAAAGATAAATTTACATTTAAATCAATTAATACTGTTATTTTATTTAAAACACTTTGTTGAAGATTATTTAAATCTTCTTGTTTTAAAGATTTATCAGTTCTTTCATTAAATTTTTCAAAAATTGAATTTATCCATTCAAAAATTTTGTTAGTTTCAATTCCATTTTTATTATCTAATAAAATATTCAAACATTCAGCATAATCCTTTTTAATTTCTAAAAATTTTAATCTACTTTGAGTAAAATTTTGATTAGAAGCAAGAATTATTAATTTAAATACATCATCAATATTAAATTTATATCCTGAATAAACAAATTTTTCTATTATTTGAGCTAATTCTTTATTATATAAATTTTTATCTTTTTCTTCACTTTCAAAATGATTTTTAAAAATATCTTCTTTTTGAACGTTTAATTCTTTTAAATCATCATAATATTTTAATAAATTACTTAAACTTTCTATAACTATTTTATTTTCTATTGTTCCATAACCATATATTGTTACTAATTTAATTATAAAACAATTTATATCATGTTTTATATAAAAATATGTTTTAAAATTTTCTCCAATTGAAATTATATATTGTAAAATTGATTTTATACTATCATAATTCAATTTTGGTAAATTTTCATTTGTATTTTCTTTATCTTCAATATTCTTTAATTGCATTTCTTTTTCATTTTTTGGTTGAGAATTTTCTAAATAATATGTAATTTCTTTATATAAATCATCATAAGAATTATTTAATTCTTTAAAGTTCTGAGATTGAATAATTTTATTTAAATTTTTATCTATGTAAAATTTTACTAATATATTTAAATAATTATAAGAATCAAAAAGAAGTAAATTTTCAACAACTTTTTTCTTTAATAAAAAGATATAAATTAAACAAATAAATTTTTCATAATTTTCACTACTTTCATCAAATTTAAAGAAAAATTCATCATCAAAACCATATAAAAAGAATTTTTTTCCACTTAAAGCTAAATCAATATACCATAATAATTTATGTCCAGTAATTTCTTTTTCACATTCAATTTGATTTATATCCTTTTTTTGAACAAGATTATAATATGATAAGTAAGGTCTATTATCCAATTTATTTTTTTCAATAAAATCATTAAACATTTTAACAATAGGTAAAAAATAATCTTTAAAACTTTTTCCATTAGAAAATAAATAAATTATACTTGAAAATAATCTATCACCAACACAACATCTTTTAATAAATTCATTATTAATACTTTTATAATTTAAATGAATAATTAAATGTGAAAATATATTTAATTCTTTTATTAATTTATAAATTCCATAAATTTCAGGAATTGAATTTGAAAGATTTTCACCAGTCATTTTATCATTAAAAATAAAAGGTTCAACACATTTATAAAATTCTCTTAATAAACCTTTTTTATCAAATATTTTTGAAATATCATTAAATAAAAAAGAAATATTTTTACTTTCTACACAAAATTCAATAGAAATAAAAATTAAATTATATATTTTATCCATATTTTTTTTCATATCATTATTAATTTCTTTGAAGATAGTTTCAATATATTTTATAATTAAACTTTGTAAAAAAGGATTCATTTTTTTTTTTCTATCTTTTTCATTAATAGGAACATCAGGAAAAGAAGTAATATTTCCTTGAATAATATCAATTCCAAGTGAAAGTATATCATACCATTTTTTTTCTTTTTCTAAATTATTAATACAATCTTCATAATTTAATAATTTTCCTTCATAAAAACTAGTTTCACAACCTAAAAAAAAAGTTTTTTTTCTTATTCTTATAAATTGTCTATAACAATTTTTTTTTTTTATATCATTTTCATTTGCTAAATTTATTTTTTTAATATTAGGATTAATAACAAATCCTTTTTCTAAAAAAGCTCTTTCATTAAAAATAATATTATTAAAATTATTTTCATTATTATTATTAATATTATAATTACCACAAAAGCAATAAGCTGAATTAATAATTTTAATTTTAAAATTTTTATCAAAAAAATAAATAATAGAAGGAGAAATAAAACCAAGTCTAATAATAGGAGAATTATTAATTAAATAACCAATACTATTTTTTCCATGAAGAGCAATATTAATATCACCTTCTTCACCAGGTAAAACATCAATTGAATAAAATTTAATAATTTTATCCCAAGCAACACAAATTAACATTTGATTTTTTTTAATATTATCATCTAAATTATTTCCACCTATAATATTACCATCTTTTCCTACTAAAGGCTCACATCCCCATCCAAGAGAAATATCAGGTAATATATCTTCAATTTTAATATTATTTATATTTTTTTCTTCTGAAAATAATTCTTCTATTTTTGGCTTTATTATATATACACTTACTCTATCATAATTTGAAAATGCTCCTAACATTATATTTTTATTTGAAAATGGTTTAAAAAAATCTATTCCATAAGTTGGAGAATTATTTTTATATATTAAAGTTTTATTTATTGTATTTGAAAAATATCCTAATAATATATTTATTTTATAAACATAACCTTCAAAATCTGATGATATCATTTCAAATTGTTTTTTAGGATCAATAAATAAAAATTGAATTGTTAATATTTTACTTTTATGAATATTATTAATATTTACTATTAATTTATTTTGTTCTATATCAAAAATTGAAATAAAACCATTATCATATCCAATTGCAATAAAAGTATTTTGAGTTACAACATCAATTGAACTTACTCCTATTTTTTTTCCTCTAATTTCACTATTTACAAAATTTTTTATTTCAATTTCTTTTTCAATTGAAATCATTCTTGTTATTCCTTCATTATCTCCTATAAATAAAAAATTGTATGCTTGAATTGAAATTGATTTTGCATTTTGATTAAAATATTTTGAAGATATTTTTTCTTTTTTATTAAATTCTAATAATTTAAATTGTAAATTTGAAGATATTCTATTTTTTTGTAATTGATTTATTTTATCTTGTTGAATTGAAGATGGAAGAAATAAATTATATTTATGTTCTATACATTCTATAAATTGTATTGGGGATAAATCAGTATATTTTAATAAATTTTCTCTTGTTTCGTCTTTTATTTTTTCTTTTTCTTCTTCTTTTTTTTTTAAATTTGTTTCATCATTAGATTTTTTTCTTTGATAAATATCTTCATCATCAAAATTATCTACATTTGATAGAAATTCCATTTTATTATTTTTTTAAATAAAATTAATAAATATATAATATAGAATTATAATTTCAAATATATATATATATTATTATAAAATTAAATTAAAAAAATATTAAATTAAACATTTAAATAATATGATAAAATTAAATGGAGGAATAGAAAAAGAAAAAATAATAAATATAGATAAATTTGAATTATATTGGCCATTAATAGAATGTGTAATTTGTAAAAAAATTTCTTTTCCTCCATATGAATGTTTTTCTTGTAGTAGATGTATTTGTAAAAATTGTGGTGAACAATGTCCTTTATGTAATAGAAAATTAACTTATTATCCAGAAAATATTAAAAAAATTTATAAAGGTTTCAAAATAAAAGATGAAAATTCTAATAATATTATTAATATTAGTAAATATGAAAAATATTATGAAGAAAAAAATAAAAGTTTAAAAGATTCAATAAATAATAGTAAAAAAATAAATAATCTTAAATCAAATGAAAGTGAAATTTCTTCTCAAAATATAAATCCAGAAGATAAAAGTGAAAATAAAAAAGAAAATAAAAAAGAAAATGAAAATGAAAATGAAAAAGAAAATGAAAATGAAAAAGAAAAAGAAGGGAATGAAATATTAATTTCATCAAAAATTATATCAAAAAATAATGTAAAAAATAAAGATGATGAAATTGAATCATTAAAAATAAGAGTTTCAAATTTAGAACAAATTGTTATTTCTTTACAAAATGAAATAAATAAATTAAAAGAATCAAAATAAAATATTTTATTAATATAATATAATAAAATATTCAAAATTTTTTAATGTTTTTTTTTCTTTTCATTTTCTTTTAATTGTCTCTTTCTTCTTATTTCAATTTTTTCAAATTTTTCAATTAATTTTTCATTATCTTTTTTTCTTTGATATTCTCTTTGCATTTCTTTTTTTTCTTTTATATAATAAATTCTTTTTTGTTCTTTATATCCAATATTATGTTTAGTATAACCTTCATTAATCATTCCTTTTCTATTTCTAGTATCACCTAAATAATCATATTCACAAAATTCTCCTATTTCATTATTATTTGAAATTGAAGATATATTTTTTTTATTTTTTTCAATTTCTAATTTTTCCTTTTTTTTCTTTTCTTTATTTTCTTTTATTATCATTTCAATCTCTTTTACATTTTCATTTGTTGCATATTCAATAAAGTTTATATAATCGTTATTTGTTTTTATTTGTATTTCAATTCCATTTATATCGAAATAAAAAATGTATACTTTCTTTAAATTGAATTTCTCTTTAATTAAATCTGTCAATAATGTAAAATTAAAAGGAGGATTAATTCCTTCTTCAATATTATTATTATAATTAAAATTTAACTTAAAAGGAAAATCCTCCATTTAAAATAAACATATTAAATAATAAAATTTAAAAATTACAAAAAATAAAAGAATAAAAAAAGAATGAATGATACTACAAATATTTCTCTTCATAAATCTAGAAAATCAATAACATATCATTTAGTTGCAGTTGAAAATGAAATAAATCAAAAAAAAAGAGAAAAAGAAAAAACATTACAAAAAATACATTTTAATGAAGAAAAAAATTTAAAAGAAGGAATAAATAAATTAGTTTCAGTAATGGCATTAATAAAAAGAAAAAAAATAAAAATAGTAAATATAGTAATTTCATTATTAATATTATGTCAAATAATATTAGGATTTACATCAAATCATTATTTTACATTAAAAATAGAAAAATGTTCAGAATTAAAAACAAATGAAGAAATAATAGAATTTATTTCATCAGGAAGAGGAGAATCAAAAAAAATAATATTAGATTGTTTAACTCAAACTTTAACAAGAGGTTATGGAAATAATTCAGAAATAACAACAAATATAATTTATCCATATTATGGTTTATATTGTGATGAAAGTTGTAATTTAACAATAATATATAAAGATGAATTTTCAAGTGATTATTTAGTAACAAGTCTTCGTTGGGTTTGTGTAATATTTATAATAATAATAGAAGTATTATTAGTATATAAATATAATTTAGAAGTAGATGTTTTAAAAGCATATAATATAGCTTGTGATGAAGATTCAATCTTTACAACAGGATATTGGAAATATTTATTATTAGAAATGATTATTTTAGGTTTTTTTTCTCCTCCAGGATATGATAAAATAATATTTGGAAATATGTTAAATGGTACATTTACTTATTCTTTAGATTCATTAATAATGTTATTTTATATTTTTAAATTTTATTATTTATTAAAAGTAATAGCATCATTTACAATATGGTCTTCAGATAAAGTATATAAAATAGGAATAAAACATAAATTAACAATAGGAACATCATTTATAATAAAATCTCAATTTAAATATTCTACTTATTTATTTATGGGAATATCATTTATATGTTTAGTTGGAATTTTTGGTTTTTTATTAAGAACATTTGAATATGGTTTTGAGCCAAAAAATAATTTTAAATTTAAAGGAAAAGCAATAACAAATCCTAATTTTGAAGATTATACTGATACTTTTTGGGTTATTATTATAACAATGATGACTGTTGGTTATGGTGATATTTTTCCTTCTACTCATTTTGGAAGAATTGTTGTTTTTTTTTCTGCTTTATGTGGAACTATTATTACTTCTTTATTAATTGCTGCTATGGGATCTTTTGTTACTCTTTCTCCAAAAGAAAAAAAAGTTCAAAATATTATTCATAAAAATAATAATATTTTAGAAACTGAAAATTTTTCTGTTTTTTTAATCATTAAAATATTGAAATTAGCAAAAATTAAAAAAAATAGTAAAATTAATTCACATAATGAAGAAAAATTAATAAATAAAAGTTATTTTAATTCTTTCAATAAGGATAATAATAATTCGAGTCAAATTAATAAAAGTACTTTAAAAGAATATTTAAATTGTTTAATTGGAGTAAAAGCTGCAGCTGTTAAATTTTATAGATTAAATAAAATTTGTAAAACTAATACAATTCAAAGTGATGAATTATTAAGTGAATTAGATAAAAAATTTCAAAAAGATTCTGAAAATTTAGCTCCTTTAGTTGATGATATTAGATATATAAATAAATTAACTAATACTATTAGAAATTCTGAGAAAGAAATTAATAAATGTTTAATTAATCTTAAAAATGAACAAGATAATATTGCTGATTATTTAATTCAATATAATCAATTTCATTATGATTTATTTAATAAAAATAAAAATGAAAGGAAAATTGTTGTTGTTGAAGAAAAGAAAAAAAAAGTTGCTTTTTCTGGAGTTTAAAATATTAAAATTTTTGTGAATTATTTTCAATATAAATATACCTTATTAAATTAAAACAATATAAATGTATTCATAATTTGAAAAAAATAGAATTAATGATTTTGATATTTTCATTTCTTTTTTATTATTACTATTTCATAAAATATAAGAATAATATTTATTCAATGGCATCTATTTATCTTATTTAAATAAATTAAAAAAAGGATTTTCATTTTAAAATGTGATAAATTATTAAAATATTATTAAATTGTATAATTGTCAGGATAAACATATTAAAAATTTTCGATTAATTGCCCGAATTTTTTTTTCAAAATTTATAATAAAATCTGAATAATATATTATTTAAAGATAATAATATTATCAATGGAAGATAATAGATTAATTACCAAAAAACAAATTATAATAAGGAAATCAATTTATCTATTTGTAAATAATATAATTAAGATAAAAAATAAGTTTAAATAAATGACTTAAATCTCAAATAATATTTTAAAACATTATACAACGATTATCCTAAAATATTTTTTATTTGGCAATCATTAATTCATAAATCTGAATATTCTCAATGTTTTCTTTTTTTTATTATTTGATTGCATGATAAATATTTATATTCCAAATATCCTCAAATTATTCAATATTTAATTATTTATTTAATATATATTTATATATTAATTAATAATTTTATTTTTTGCCCTCCCAGCAAAAAATAAAAATTTATTCTGTTTTGGGGATTGGGGATTGGGGATTGGGGATTGGGGATTGGG
>JAJJKW010002101.1:0-13987 GCA_023805745.1 Isotricha sp. YL-2021b | reverse complement strand
AATGCTTCCATTGTTTCTTCTATTGGATGATCATAATCCCATCTATGAATTATATATAAATCTAATAATCCATTTGTAATCTTTTTAAACTTAAATCTATTTCTCTCATTATTGCTTCTTTTGATAATTTTCCTTCATTATTAAAAACTTTAGTTGTAACAATAATATCACTTCTATTTTTAACAAATTTTTTAAATGAATTTCCAATAAAAGTTTCACTTGTTCCTTTTCCATATACATTTGCAGTATCAAAGAAATTAATTCCAAGTTCAAGTGCTCTTTTTATTATTTCATCTGTTTGTTCTTGATTTAAAACCCATGTACATCCAAGACATATTTTTGAAACTTTTAAATCTGATTTTCCTATAGTTTTACATATTCCATTTTTTTCTATAATTTTTATGATTTTAGATTGTATTTTATATTACTTAGATTATTTTTTTTTTAAAATGAAGTTGAATTGTATAAATTAGTGATATATTTTTTTTAATTTTTTTTTTTATTTTTTTATAGATTTTTTTATTTACTTTTGAAATTTTTTATATTATAATATAAAATTAAATATTTATTATTTAAATTAATTAATTAATATATAAAAATTACTTCATTTGATGTCTTTAATAACAAAAATTATATTTTTGATAATCTCAATAATAATATTACTATTAGGTTATATAATATCAAATGAAGTTGAATTTACTCCTAAATTTATTGAACTTCCAAAAGATTCAAATGCAAAATGTTTAGATGGTTCTCCATATAAATTTATGTATATTAAAGGAAGAGATTCAGGAGAAAAAAATTTTTTATTATATTTTGAAGGAGGAAGTTGGTGTGGAACTGATGTAAAACCAAAACCAACAATTGAAAATTGTAGACAAAGAGCTTTAACAAATTTAGGAAAAAATACTTTTTCAATTAATCTAAAAATCATTTTTTCTCGTTTTACTAGATTTTTTTCAAATAAAAAAGAATATAATCCTTCATTTTATAATTGGAATAAAATATTTATTAAATATTGTGATGGATTAGGTCATATTAGTAATTCTAATTCTTATGGATTATATTTTAATGGTATAAATAATACTTTAGGTGTTTTAAATTATATAAAAAAAAATTTTGATTTTGAAAATGCAGAAAATGTTGTTATATCTGGTTATTCTGCAGGTGGATTAGCAGCATTAATTTATAGTAATTATATAAATAATTTAACTATTAAAAAAAATAACACTATTGTTATTGCTGATAGTGGATTTTTAAATTTACTTAATTATGATAAAATAAAAGAAGGTGAAGATGATGTGAGATTTATATTTAAAAATGTAATGAAATATTCTGGTAATAATGATATTATTTTAAAAACTGTTTGTAAATATTATAATAATACTGAAGAAAAGTATTTATGTATGTTACCTGAAGGTTATATTGAACAAATTAAAGTACCTGTTTTAATTATACAAAACTCTTTTGATGCTTGGAAAATGAGACATATTTTAAAAGAATCTTGTTTTTTAACTTATAAATTTTTAAATGGATGTAATAAAGAACAAATTAATAATATTATAAAATATGGTGAAAAATTAGATCAGATAATTGTTAAACATTTTAAAGACAGAGAAAATTTTAGTTTTTGGATTAATAAATTATTAGGTCATACTTTGACTATATTTAATTATAAAATTTATGGAGAGAAATATAAAATTAATAATATTACTTTAGGTGATTTTATAAAAATATGGGTAGATAATAATCTTTATAAAAATAATAAAACTCATGTTTATTTGACTCATGAAAATAATAGTTTGATTTATAATTACAGAGATATTTATTGGTATACATATATTTTACCTTTTCTTTAATTTTATTTATGATAATAGTTTAATTTCATTATATTTTTATATTTAACTTTTATTAAAAAAAAAAATTTCGAATTTTAGTCTTATTATATAATTTGATTTTTGATTTTATCTGATAAATTTTCATAAATCATTTTATCAATTTTAGAAATATTAACAGTATTTAAAATTGATTTATAATATCTAATAATATTATTTTCAGCATTTAAATAATCAAAATTTTCTATTAAAGATTTTCTTTCTTCCGAATTTTTGAGATTAATTTTTTTCAAAAACATTAAACTATATATTTGATTTTTATTTAAAAAAATTTGTTTTAAAAATTCAGTTTCTTGAACAAGTCTTAAATATCTATTCACTTCAACTAAATGTATATAAAACCATAATATAATTCCTGAATCTTGTAATTTCAATTTTCTAGAACAACAAAATAAAAAAAAATATGTTTTTAATTGTTTTTTTTTAAATTGTATACTTTTATATTTAGTAATTGTAGATTTTCTTGTGTTTCTAAAATTATTTGAAATTATTGGTTGTGTATTTAATTTTTGTAATAAATGCATTCCTGATTGTTCAGCTAATATTTTATCATGGCTTTTATTTTGAATTATTTTATTTTTCATTGAATTATTTGGATTAATAAAATCATCATTTGTAGTTAATTTAATTAAAGTAGATTTTATATTTTTTTGGTTTTTTTCTTGTAAAGAAAATTCAGATTTATTTAAATTTAATTGAACTTCTTTTTCATCTCTTTTCATAATTTTTTTAGAATAATCAATTTCATTATCTTTTTCATTATTTATTTCTTTAATATTTAAATTTTTAACCATATCTGTATTACTTTTTTTAAATAAAAAATCTTTGTTTATTCCCTTTTCTTCAAATTCAAAAAAATTAGAAATAATTTCAAATTTCCTAATTTTCTCTCCAACATATTGTGAAATAATACTAAATAATATAATAATAAGATTAAATAAACTTCCAACATTAGCAATAACATTTTGAATTTTCATATAATATCTAGTATAATAATTTTTTTCCATTGTAGTATATAAATTTACTTCAAATATTTTTGAAGATGAACCTTCAGTATTTAAGTCTTTATCAGAATAAAAAGAATAAGTAGATCTTATAAAATCAACTCCCCAATCACTAATATTTTTAATATTTGAAAATAACCATCCTTGATCATCATTTATTATAGATTTTTTTAAAAAAATATCATCATTTCTTTGTAATTGATAACTTAAACAATAATAAAAATTTTTATAAATTTTCATTAAAGGATGTTTAACAGAAAGAGGATTAAATTGAATAACTTGATAATATAATGCAAAAAATTTAGGATAATCTTGATTTAAAAATTCTTTTAATTGATTAAGAGGAGTACAATTTGAAGTATTTGAATATTGAGAACCATTTTCACAAAAAAAAACTTGAATTTCATAATAATATAAATTGGGAGAATCCCAATAACCACCAAATTTTCTTCCTCCTAATTCAGGACAATATAGAATTCCATAATGTTTTGATAAATTATAATGTTCATAATCTGAATCATTACATATATGATATGATAAAAATTCATCATTAATTTTTGAACGATATTTTCCACTTTCATCTTGTTCAGAAGAATAATAATATATTTTAATATATAATATATCAGATATATTTACAAAATTTCCATCATAATCTTCTATTCTAAAAGCAAAAAAAATTGAATCTTTTTTTGTATCTAGTACTTCATATTTAAAATCATTTTCTATTGAACTTGTTACTGTTGGATTTTTTCTTGTAAAAAAGTTATATCCAAAAATATAAAAAAATATAAAGAAAATTGCTATTAATAATAATGTTAAAATTCCTCCGAACATTGTTTGTTTTTTTCTTTTTTTACCTGAATAAAAATAAAATTGAGAACCTAAGAAATCTATATTTTTAAGTAATTTTCTAATCATTTTTTATTTTATTATTTTAATAATTTATCAAATCTTCTCTTATCTAAAATCAAATAGATTATTTCTAAAAAAATAAAAAATATTAATAGATGGAACAAAAATAATATTTGTAAGAAATAATGAAAATAAATTAAATATAAGAATAACTTATGATTACTCAATATTTTTAAAAAAATTATAAATTTTAACAAAAATCTTAAAAATTACATTATAAAAAAAGCATTTAAATATTAAATAAAAATAAATAAAAGAGTAAAAAAAACATAACATATTCTCAAACATTAAAAAAAAATTAAAAAAAAAAAATACAATCAAAACAAAAAAAAAATAAAAAAAAAAACATTAAAAGATAATAAAAAAAAAAAAAAAAATAACCCAAAAAAAAAATCTTCAAAAATATAAAATCCAAAAAATAAAAAAACAAAATATATAAAAAAAAAATGAGCCGTAAAGTCCAAAAAACCACAGTAAAAAAGGAGGTAACAACAAGTAGTCCTCAACCATTAGAGAACGAGAGTCTTTTATTATTTGCAAATGGTCGTGAAGTGCTTCCAGGAGATTTATTAACAGCTTTAGAGAAATTAGGATACGATCAAGCAAATCCAAAATTATATCATATGGTGAATGACTTAGAAAAAGAAGTAACAGGTAAAATGAGTGTAGTTAATGTTGCAAGAGTATTAAAAACAAAACCAACTGAAGATGAATTAAAACAAGTTCATCGTGCTTTCACTTTAGGTGATCATAATGAAATAGAAGTTGATGATCTTGTCAGAGTTGCTGGAATTGTTGATGAAGATCCTAATCAACCTTTCGAAGAATGGGTTAATAAACTCTCTTCTAGTAAAAAAGGATTCAGCTATGATGAAATGGCTAAAATTATCACTCAAGAAGAACCTGAAGATGAAGATGAATAAATTTGAAAAAATCTTTTTAAAAATAAAAGAAATTTTTTTTTTCTTTTTTTGATTTTTAAAAATTTTATTTAATTCTTCTTTAAAAATTTTTTTATTTTTTAATTTTATTTTTTTTTTTTTTTTGTTTTTTTTTTTTTTTTTAATGTTTTTAATTTCTTTTATTTGGTTTTATCTTTTTGTTGAAGAAATTTTTTTTTTGATTAGGGTATATTTTTTTATTTTTATATTTTTTTCGGTAATGATGATATATTATTTTTTATCAATTTTTTAAAATAAACAGTTATTAAAATAATAAAATTAATTTTTTTTTAAATAAAAAAATAAATTCAAAAAAGCAAATAATTATTATATAAATAATAATAATAATAATATTCTTTATTAATTTGTTTTAGAAATTATAAAAATAGATTTGAAAAAAATAATATAAAATATATATTATTCTATTTTAGACAATATAAAAATATTTATTGAGATTTAATTGATATTTAGATAATTTATTTTTAGTTAATTAAATAAAATATAAAGATTTTATTATAAATAGAACAAACAATATATAACAGAAAAATTTTCATTCAAAAATGGGTAAAAAAAAAACTGCTTTTACAAAAAAAAATGATGAATTTAAGAGAAAAATTACATTTTATAAGAAAAAAAAAGTAGTTATAAAAAAAGTAATGGAATTATCCTTATTATGTGATGTTGAAACTGTACTTTTTATAGTTGATTCTAAAGGATGTTTAAGTATTACAAATTGTAAATGTGATTATAAAGGATTTATTAAAAAATATATTGTAGATAAAGGAAATAGATTTATAAAAGAGTTATTTACTTTGAATGATTATGATAATTTAGAAAAAAATAAGGTTAATGATTCTTTGAATGATGACTTTTATTTAGATGAAGAAATAAGAAGAATTAAAAAAACTTTTCAAAAAATATCTGATTGTAAACAACTTATTAATTATTTTAAAGAACAAGATAAAAGCTTATTGAAATTTAAAAAACAAGAATTTTTTTCTAAATCTTATTATAATCAAAATATAAATGATAATGAATTTATTAATAATCTAAATATTAATAGAGAATCTCAAAAATCGATTAGAAATCAAAATTTTTTAAATTCGGAAGAAGAACCAAAAACAATTAAAATTAATTTTGAACAAAGGCTACAAAATAATACCCCGTTTAATTTATTTCAATTCCCAAATGAAACGATTAATAAGGATAAGGAATTATTCAATAATTTTGAACAAATTGAACAAAATAATAATTTTCTAAAAACTAAAAAAAAGAGAATAAGTGTATTTATAAAGGCAAAATCTCCAAATAATTTATATGAAAAATCTATAAATGAATTAGATTCTTTAAAAAATCCTCTTTTAAATAAAATTAAAAGTCCTCAAATTAAATTAGATGAATCTTATGAAATTATTAACCCAAATTATTCCTTTCATGATTATATAAAAAATTTTGATAACAATCAAAATATATATAAATTGTTTAATTAATTAACTTCAGTTGTTATTCATCTATAAAATCTGTAACAAACAAATACTATATTGTTAAAAAAAAATTAATATATTTGATAATTATAAAAATTTCGAAATAAAAAAATTATTTTAATAAATAAATAAATAACTTATAAAATTTAATATAAATTATAAAATGAGACTTGGACCTTCGAAAACATTATTTGTATCAAAAATAAACATAAATGAGAATGAAAAATTAAAAAATGAAATAGATTCAATGTTTGATGATCCAAATACATATTTAACTCTTCCTTCAGAAACAAAATATAAATATGTAATAGGAAAACAATTAAGAGGACCAAGATATGATAAAAATAATGTTTTAATTCCTTATACTTATGTTGGAAAACCTTATCAAATAAAAGCTAAAAAAAAAGTTGAACAAAAACAACCTCTTAAAAGAAAATTTTCAATGAGTATTAGAAAAATAAGTAAACCTGAAATTAGAATTGAAAATATTAATTCTGATGATTATGTTTCTACTTTTCAATTAGAACATTTATTTAATAATTATAAAAAAAAAATTAAAGAAAATAAAAAAGATCATAATTCTTTTTTTAATGAAATTCCTCCAATTTTAAATGACTCAGTTAAAAAAAATTTATTAATTAAAGAAAAAATTATTGAAAAACAAAAAGAAACTGAAAATTTTAGAGAATCATTTAAAAGAAGATTAAAAAATAGAAATAAAAGAAAAGAAGAAAATATATTATTATTAACAACAGATACTTTTAGAGAAAGAAAAGAATTACATAATTGTTTTAATAAAAATGAAGAAAAACCTCAATTTGGAAATTCACTTCAAAGTTGGACTGTTAGTTTAAGAAAACCAAAAAAATTTATTGGAATAAGAAATGGATTTTATAATTGTGGAAATGATAAACATCCTTTTTGGGCAATTTATAATGAAATTTCTCCTAGTTTAAATGAAACTATTAAAAATCCAAAATCTTTAGATTTAAATTATAATGAAACTTATATTAAAAATTACTCTTCTAGAGATTTTGATAATACTATTGATAGATTTTTACTTAGTAGTACTAATTTAAAAGATTTAGAAGTTCAAGGACAAAATTTATTAAATTTTGAAAGTCAGAATTTAAATTTAATTAGAGGAAAGAAAAAAATAGTAAAATTAAGTTATGATAGAGAATCACTTAGAGATCATGTTTATTGTAATACTTGGAAATATAATGGATATAATACTTTAAGTTAAATCTTTTTTTTTCATATAAGTATTTAGAATTATTTAAGGGTAATTTATTAATTTTTAGATTATCATAATTAAATTAAAATAAATTAATTATTATGAAACAAAAAGAAAAAAACTTAACCACTTAAATTAAAAAATATGTAAATAAAAAAAAATAAAATATAAATAAACCTTTATAAAATACTTAAAAAAATTTAAAAAAAAAATAAAAAAAATTTCGTTATAAAAATCACATCCCTAAAAAAAAACATTTAAAAAAAAAATAAATAAAAAAAACATGTTAACATTTCCAAATCCAAAACAAATAATATCCTCAATATTCCAAAAATCATTTCCCTTATATAACTTTACATCAAAAACAATAATATATTCTCAAAAAGCTCGTCAGCAATTATTAGAAGGAGTAAATAAATTAACAGATACAGTTCAAATAACCTTAGGACCAAAAGGTAGAAATGTGATATTAGACAATGAATTTCATGGACCAAAAATAACAAAAGATGGAGTAACAGTAGCAAAGCAAATTTCATTTTCAAATAAATTTCATAATTTAGGAGCAAATTTAGTAAAACAAGCAGCAACAAGAACAGGAAATGAAGCTGGAGATGGAACAACAACTTCAACAATATTAACTAGAGAAATTTTTAAAGAAAGTTGCAAAGGAATTTCTTCAGGAATGAATCCACAAGATTTAAGAAAAGGTATGTTAATTGCTTTAGATAAAATTTCTGAATATTTAAAAAATATTTCTATTAAAATTAAAACTAAAGAAGATTTAATTAAAGTTGCTACTATAAGTGCAAATAATGATAAAGAAATTGGGAATTTAATTGGTAATATTATGGAAAAAATTGGTCCTGAAGGTTCTATTAATGTTCAAAGTGGAAAAACATTAAAACATGAAGTTGAATATTCAAATGGGATAAAATATAATATAGGTTATATTTCTCCATATTTTGTCACTAATTTAAAAAATCAAAAATGTGAATTTGATAATGCATATATTTTATTATGTGATAATAAAATATCTGATATTCAATCTTTTGCAAAAATATTAGAATATTGTATAAAAAAACAAAATCCATTAGTTATTATATCAGAAGATATTGAAAGTGAAATTTTAGCAATGTTAATAATAAATAGAATAAAAGGAAATTTAAAAATTTGTGCTGTAAAAGCTCCTTCATATGGTGAAAATAGGAAAAATTTATTGAGTGATTTATCAATTGCAACAGGAGCAGAAATTATAAGTGAAGAAACAGGAATAAATTTAAATTCTCCTCCTGAAAAATTATTAGGAAAAGTAAAAAAAGCAATAATATCAAAAGAAGAAACAATATTAATTGAAGGAAAAGGTTCATCTGATAAAATAAAAGAAAGAATAATAAATTTAAAATCACAAATGGAAAAAACAGAAGGAGAATATGATAGAGATAAATTAAAAGAAAGAATAGATAAATTAACAGGAAGTATTGCAATATTAAAAATTGGTGGAATAAGTGAAACAGAAGTTAATGAATTAAAAGATAGAATTGATGATGCAATTTGTGCTACAAAAGCTGCTTATCAAGAAGGAATTGTTCCTGGAGGAGGATGTGCTTTATTATATGCTACTAAAATTTTAGATAATATTAAATTAAATAATATTGATCAACAAAATGGGGTTAATATTGTTAAAAATGCATTAAAAATTCCTTGTAAAATTATCTGTGATAATGCTGGTTTAAGTGGAGAATTAATTATTAATCAATTATTAAATGAAAATAATAATAAAATTGGAATTGATGCTATTAATGGAAGTAAAGGAAATATGTTTGATAAAGGAATTATTGATCCTACTAAAGTTGTTAGATGTGCTGTGGAAAGTGCTGTTAAAGTTGCTAGTATGATGATTACTACTGAAAGTGTTGTTGTTGATGATAAGGTTAATCAGATTAAAAGTAATAATAATATTAATACTAATAATAATATTAATGATGATGATTATTGAAATATTTATTATTTATTTTTTTTTTTATTTAAATTTATTTAAAGAATTTTTTATTTTGTTTAATAATTTTTTGTGTTTTTTTTTTAAAGGGAAAATTTTATTATATTAAATTAATTAAAAGTAGTATTTTGAAAAAAAAGATTGTTTATTATAAATTAGGCAATAATTTATTCGATTTTAGTAAAAATAAAGGATTAATATTAATGAAATTCTTTATTTATAAATTTTATCTATTTTTTTAATATTAAAAGTTTTTATTATATTATTGATTTATAATTTTTATTGAAAAACTTGTTGTTTATGAAAATAAAGCATTATTAAAAATAAGATATTATTTTATATAATTTAAATTTTTTTATTTATTTCATTTGTGTTATTTTATTTAGGGTTAATCAAATAGATTTAATAATTTTAAATTATAATGGAAGGAAAGTTAGAAAAAAAAAATATTTTAAGATTTTTATAGAGATTAATTTTCTGTATGAAGAATAAATTTTAAAAACTTTTTAAAATAAAAGAAAATAATTTATTGAAAAAAAAGTTTATTTTAAAAAGAAAATTTAGGAGAAAACTTATCAATAAAATATAATCCAAATTTTAAAAAATTCAATTTCAACAAAAAAATGAATCAATGAAATAAATGAAAAAAATAATATGTATAAAAAGGTAAAGTTATAATGTTTATATCCTTTAAAAAAATAATTCTCTCTAATGAATGAAAACATTAATTTTATACAATTCTCATCTTCATTTTATTTTTTGAACAATATTTTTCAGAATTTAACTTATATTCAAAAACTCAAAACTTCCTCAAAGAATTTTAATTAAGAATAAAATATGAGAAACTTAGGAAATATATTTAAATGGATTAATTATTTATTATTTCTTTTAGATAATTCTAAAAATAAAAAAAGAAGAAAGTAAAATAAAAAAATATTATTAATGAGTGAATAGTTAAAAAACTTAATTAAGTAGAATTTGAATCTAAAAGATATTGATAGAGAAAAAAAAATTGGAATTGGAATTATATTATTTGGAGAAAATATCTTTAATATGAATAAAAGTATAAATAAAAAATAATATATAAATATATATTATACATTAAATTTATTTTTTTTTTATATCAAAAGAAGGAGTGTTTATTCGTTTTTTATATTTTTTATTTAATTAAATAGAAATTATTATTTAATAAAAATATAAATTTATCAAGGATTTCCTCTTAAATTTCAAAAAAGAAAAAAGAAAAAAAATGAGTAGTTCAATTAAATTTAAAGTAAGTAAACCTTCCCAAAAATTATTTTTTGTTTCCACTCCAAAAAAAAATGAAAGTATTAAAAGCACAAAGCATCTTTTTAAAATTAAAAAACCAAATGAGAATAAATTTAAATTCAAAACATATATCCAAAAAAATCTGATAAAAAAAAATCCATATGTTCCAATAAAAAACCAAAATTTTATAAATTCTCAAATATTACAAAATCAACAATTAAAATTTAAAAGAAGATTAAAGTATAAATTTTCTGTTACGAAGGTTCATAATCAAACAACAGAAAAATTAAAAAAATTAAAAGAAAAACCAAAAAAAAATAAAAATAATTTAATTTCTGAAAAAGAAACAAATTATTTCACAGGAAGATGGAATCTTGAAGAACATAAAAAATTTATAGAAGCAATAATTAAATTTGGAAATAATTGGAAATTAGTTCAAAAACATATTAAAACAAGATCAAGTACTCAAGCAAGATCTCATGCTCAGAAATTTTTTATAAAATTAAAAAAAGCAAAATTAATTTCAAATAATAATTTTAATTTTGATTTAACTAATTCTTCTATTAAAATGTTACATGAAAATTTAAATGAATTAAATGAAAATGAATATGAAAAAATATTTGAAGATTTAAATAATGTTTTTGATAAAAAAAATGAAGGAAAAAAAAGAAAAAAAAGAAGTAAAAGTACAAATTGTAATTCTGATTCTAATGATTTAATGAATAGTGATTTTTTTGAAAGTGGAAATTTAACAGAAGAAATTTCAGATATTGAATTAGATGATTATGATTATTTATTAATTAATAATACTTTAAAAAATTATATTCCAAGAAGTAGAAAACAAAGTGTTGATTTTATTAATGAAAAAAGAAGAAGAAATTCTTTTAATTCTTTAAATGAAAGTGTTAATAAAAATGAAAATTTTATTTTGGAAAAAGGAAATAAAGAAACTTTTGGGATTGTTATTAATGAAAATGATTACCTGAAAAACTTTAATCTTAATGGAAATAATTTTGATAAATTAGATTTAAATGAAAATAATAATAATAGGAAATCAAGTAGAAAAGAAAGTTTAGATGAGGATTTCATATATAACACAATTAATGTATAAACAATAAATAATAAAAATAAATTTTATTATATAGAATTTTAAAAATAAATATATTTTCAAACAAAAAATATAAAATATTTTACTTATTCATTTTTTTCCTAAAAATTATTCCCAATGAATAGGTTTTATTACCTATATCAATTTTTTAAATTATTAATATTTAATTCAACTAATATTTTATCCTCTATTTATTCTATATTTAATATAAATGCATTATCAATATATTAATTTATTTTTTCTAACTTTCATAGAATATTCCTACATAATAATATCATCCTCATGGTAAACATTATTATATATGATTGTATTTTTTTTTAGAAAAAAAATAATCCTTTATATTTTTTATCTAAATCTAATTGTTTCCTCTTTATATATATCAAAAAATAATTTATATCCTTTATTTATATTATCTATTAATTTATTAATTTATGATATTTTTTCTTCTTTATTATTATTTGTTTGCCATAATTTGAATGGAACATCTTCATTTGTCTTATTTTTTAGATTATATTTTATTAATTAAATGGGGAATATCTTAAAACAAAAAGATTTGAACATTTGATTTTTTTTATTTTCCTTTTACATTCATTTAGATATTTTTAAATTATTTATTGTTTATGGTTATTTATAATTATATTTAATGATTTTTTATAAATGATAACTATTTCTTTTTCATTTTAAATTTTTGATTTTTTTCTATATTATTTTTTTTACAATTTTATTTCATTGATAAATAAATATATCATAATAAACACAAAAAAATAATGATATTCCCAATCTTTTTCCTCATATTTGGAACATTTGTTGTTATAGATCAACTTACTTATTATATCACATAGTTGATATTGAAATTAAAATAGATACTAAATATAGGATATCTGATGGTGACTTAGTTATTTTAAGAAGATAAAACGTAATTAAGTCTAAAAGGGAAAAATTTTTAAATAATAAAATTCTTCTAATCAGATATATGGGACCAGAACAACACAGTCATTAATACATACTACTTATAAATAATTAAAATCATATCTCTTTATTTCTATGTTTTCTTAATACTGAAATTTTAATCCAATTTATTTTTTTGTGCCGTGTAATATATTGTTCTTTCTAAATAAAGGAAATTGATTATGAAATAATATCAAATACTAAAGAAGTATATGAGATTCAAAATATATTATTTTTTTTAATCAAAAAAAATAAAGATAATTAGATTTAGAATATTAATAATTGAATTATATAAATTCTTTTAAAGAGAAGTGAACATTTTTTGATTTGTTATAGGAATTTGAAATACTTAAAAATAAACTTAATAAAATTATTTTATTGAATAAAGAAATCATTAAACCATTTAAAACATTTTTATAAAAGAATTCTAAATAAAAATTTAATTTCAAATCTATTCCAAAAAATCCCTCTTTATTTATTATTTATATTAAAAAAAACTAATTATTTAATATTAAAAAATAATATAATGAGATTCTTTATTATTCTTCTATTTATCAAAATAATAATTCCATCTCAAATAACATTTCCTTTTAAAAAAATACCATATGGAAAAATTACAAAAGAAAATTTAATGACTACATTAATAAATCAAGATTTAGAAATAAATATAACAGTAGGAACTCCACCTCAAACATTTTCCTCTTTTAATAAAATTAGGACAATTTCCATTATTTATATTAAATGCAAATTGTCCATTAAATATATCAAAATTTAATACTTCAAATTCATCTACTTTTAGAGAATATAAAAAACTTCCAAAAAATACTTATAATTTCCATTGTGATAATGCAACTTATGCAACTGAAACATTTTTATTAGGAAATGAAAATATTAAAGCATCAGTTTATCATTTTTTAATTGCTGAAAATATTACCACTGAATCTTATATAAATAGTGGAGAATTTGGCTTATCTTATAAACTTTTTGGTGGTGCTGAAAAGTTAAATTTATTAGATCAATTAAAAGAAAAAAAATTAATTGATCATAAAGTTTTTTATTTAGAATATAATAATGAAAATGAAGGAAATTTATTTATTGGAAATTATCCTCATATTATTAATCAAAATAAATATAATGTTGAGAAATTACATAAAAGTAAAATTTTTGAAGGAGTTGCTCAAAGATATTGGGAT
>JAJJKW010002100.1:0-14015 GCA_023805745.1 Isotricha sp. YL-2021b | reverse complement strand
GAATATTCGCTGGAATACTGGAATAACGAAGAGATACTTGCTATTGTCCGTCCGAGAAACGAATAGGGAGACTTCATCGAGTGGCCTAAACAAGTTTGGGAGAATGTTGTTCCTCATCCCGAAGAAGACATTGCTCGAACATTGATAGATTTCCTGGTTTACGGTCATTTCAAAGTACAGACTGAGCATCAGACAGTTGCTCGCTATGTGCTTGAGTACAATATTCCAGAGTCTCAGTATCCTTATGTGAAATATGTCGGTACAGTATATCAGGACAAAGTATCTGCTGGACTCATCTCTGCACAGACTATCGTTGTTGTCAAGGATAACGGAGAAGACGCAGCAGAACGTTACAGTTATCCGGTTATAACTGATACGGACGACATCAACGGCAATGTTGAGTATCGTATCCACTTCCGGTTCCAGGAGAATTCAGAGATGTTCTTCGTATCGATGAACGATGAAGTTGAACTGGAACGTTTGCGCTTGCTCATGGAGAACGATTATAATTCTGTTCGCGAAGACGTGATTAGCGCGTACAAAAATTTGAAAATTGCCGTTATGAGGTTGCGTACGACACAAAGGGCGATTGAACTTGCGGAAGAGGAACGCTACATTGAAACTGAAAAATATCGTGTCGGCGAAGGAATTTTGCTTGACGTTATGGACGCTGAAAAAAATTTAGCTACGGCGAAAAAAAATCACGTCAGCGCAACTTACGACGTGGCACGATACCGCGTTGAATTGGCGCATGCTATCGGCGACACTTTGTCCGTGATTCGTTGAATTGGAAGAAGGAATTTGAATCAATAGAAATTTAGCGTTAATCTGCGTAGGATTGGCAGGATTATTGTGGGCAAGTTCAGGCGTTGCGGCGCAGGGATTTTTCAGCCATACATCAAAATCGCCAATGGAATTAACCAATATCAGAATGTGTACGGCGGGATTTATAATGATTGTGATAACGATTCTGCGCGGCAAGTTCAACCTTTCGGTGGCGATACTCAATCGACGGAAAAAACTTTGGCTTGACATTATCATCTACGGAATAATCGGCGTTATCGCGGTGCAGTTCACGTACTTTCAAGCAATATCAATCGGCGGCGCGGCGGCAACAACAGTTATCCTTTCAGCAATGCCCGCAATGGTCGTCATTTGGGATTCACTGTACAAAAGAAAATTTCCTACCCGCGCAGAAGTTTTAGCCGTCATTTTAGCAATGGTCGGCGTCTTTTTATTGGTGACGGGCGGCGACCCCACAACAATTTTAGTTCCGCTAGGTTGCGTAGCGTGGAGTTTAGCAAGCGGCGCCGTCTTCGCATTTTCAGCAATTTTTCCCAAGCACCTGTTCAAGATGAAAATCGATCCAGCATTTATGACAAGTATAGGAATGTTTTTAGGCGGCTTGATGACGTTCCCGTTGATTGATGATTGGAACTGGTTACCGTTCGTGACGGAAGGAACTTTTTTCAACGTAGCGTGGATAATAATTTTTGGTACGGTGATAGCGTTTTTATCTTTCAACGCGGGATTAAAATTTTTGACGCCAGAGGAAGCGGCGATAACTGCAATGACCGAGCCTGTATCTTCAGTAATAATCAGCTACTTTGTATTTGGCGCGACGTTTGGTTTGATTGAATCGATTGGAATAATTTTAGTTTTAACCGCGATTTTAACGCCAGTCATCTTTGCAAAAAATTTTTCATAATGGAGACTGTTTGTAAAAAATAAAGGTAATAAGCGGCATTTCCCAGCGCCTCTGCAACGTTGGATTATCACAACAAATGAACGCGGCAAAAAATTTTTTTATTGAAACGCTGAACGTGAGGCGCACAAATGCCGCAATGTTTTCTTTTGATGTTCTTTTGCGCAAAAGAAAAGTAGTTTATTAAAAAAAAAATAATTATTCAACACAACCTAGCTCCTAGTCTATGAATAAGCAGGAAAACTTTATAACGCGGCGAAAATTTTTTAAGGGTGATTAAAATGTCTGCAAAAGCTGATATGCTTAAAGGAATTTGGTACAACGCAAATTTTGATGAAGAACTTTTACGCGAAAGAATTTTTGTTAAAGACCTTTGCCTTGACTTGAACAATACGAAACTTTCTGACGTTGACAGGCGGCGCGAACTTTTAAAAAAGATTCTTCCCAACGTCGACGTTGAAACGGTGGAAATTTTGTCACCGTTTGTCGTCGATTATGGCTACAATGTTTTTCTTGGCGCGGGAACTTTTTTTAACCACAACATTTATTTAATGGACTGCGCGGAAATTCGACTTGGTCAAAAAGTTTTTGTCGGACCGAATTGCGGATTTTATACGGCGATTCATCCTTTTGACGTTGAAAAGCGCAATGAAGGCTTTGAAATGGCTAAACCGATTAGCATCGGAAATAACGTTTGGATTGGCGCGGACGTTTCAATTTTGCCAGGCGTGACGATTGGCGATAATTGCGTTATCGGCGCAAAATCTTTAGTCAGCAAGGATATTCCGTCGGGCGTGTTGGCATTTGGTAACCCTTGCCGAGTCATTCGCGAAATTAATTGAGGTAGAAATGGTTGACGTACAAAATCAAATAGATACACGAGGAATAAAAATTCAGCGGACGGGCGTATCAAAAGTACACCTGCCGCTTTTAATTTCAGACGGCGGAAAAGTTCAGCAGGTCGCCGCGCAGATTCGATTCACGGTTTCACTTAGTGAAAAAATTCGTGGAACGCATATGAGCCGCTTAATGGAAATTTTGACGGATTGGACTGCAACGCCGTTGACAATTTTAGACGTAGAAAAAATTTTGTTGGACGCGCAGGAAAAACTTGACGCGGACTTTTCGACGATTCAAATTGAATTTAAATTTTTCGTATTTAAATAATGATTAATTCAAACTTCAAAATTAAAACTACATTTTATTAAGATAATAAATAAAGAAAAATAATTAATAAAATAATAAATTAAAAATTAATAAAAAGATTTTTTGGATCTAAAAAAAATTAAATAATTAAATATAAAAAAATTATTCTCAAACAGGAATAATTGTTTTTCAGAAATTATCGAATATCGACGTCACATATAATTTCATTGATAAACAAAGGCAAATAAAAAAATTAATTTAAAACAAAAAAAGATGGCTTCTTCATCTTGTTGGAAACTGAATGCCTTAATTAAAAAAAATTTATTAGCAATGCGTAGAAACATAGTATCAACAATAGCAGAAATATTTTTTCCAATGCTTTTAATGGCAATAGTCTTAATAATTCGTAAAGTATTTAAAATAAAATATTATCGTTTTGATAAAGTGGATATATCAGATGATTATTTTTTTTATAATCGTTCAACTGCATTTTTAGATCCAACAACATTCGGTTCTGCATTAGACCCAACATCATTAACATTTGAAAATTGGAATGGAATTTCAAAAAGAAGTTTATTTCATATATGTAATGAATTATATCAAACTCCAAGAAATAAAATAGGAACAATTGGAGTTCCAGATGATATAAAACAGGCAATAATTGATATAGCAGCAAAATCAGATAGTAATGTAACAATGGATATGAATAATTTTACAGATTTTGATTCAAATGATGATTTAGATGATTATGTTAAAGCAAATGATTATGGTTCTGAAAATAAACCTTTATTATGTTTTGGTATTCAATTCAATAGTGATGGTAATGGAAAATATGATTATTCTCTTCATTATTTTGATAATGCAATGGATGAATATGTTCAAGATGTTCCTGATGGAAGAGTTCCTGCAAATGATGAATTTCAAGATGGTCCTGATATGGAAAGTTATGTTAAATATGTTCAAAATGGATATCCATTAATGTTAAGAATAATATCAGAATATATTTTAAAAGAAGTTACAGGAGAATCAACAGCTTCAATTAATTATGGAATGATGGCTGATAAATATGTATATTATAGAGAAGATCCTTTTGGTAATTTTGTTGGTTATATTGTTCCTTTCTTTGTTGTTATTGCTTATATGTGTCCTTTATGTTTATATGTTTTAAGAATGGTTACTGAAAAAGAATCAAGAGCAAAAGAAGGGATGAAAATTATGGGAATGAGTGAAGGAACTTATTTTTTATCTTATTTTATACAATATTTCATTGTCAATTTAATTCATACTATTGGAAATGGAATTATTATTCATTTTGTTTTTAAACATATTCCTATTTTTTATATTTTTTTAACTTACTTTTTATGGGGTTTAGATATTTTTGCTCTTGCTTTTTTCTTTCAAAGTTTTATCGATAGAACAAGAGTTGCTTTAATTTTAAGTTTATTAGTTTATTTTGTTATGTTTTTCATGTCTATGGCTGTTCTTAATGAAAGTGTTGCTATTGGATTAAAAGTTTTAGTCACTATTTTCCCTCCTGTTGGGATTGAATTAGGTATTATTGTTTATGGAAAATTTGAAAGTCGTTTTAAAAAATTCACTTCAAAACATTTTAATAAAAAATATACAAATTATAAAATTTCATATATGATAATGATGTTTGCTGTAGATTTTTTCTTATATTTATTTTTAGGATATTATCTTCAAAATATTGTTTCTCATGAATTTGGAATTTCAAAACCATTTTATTTCCTTTGTACAAAAAGTTATTGGTGTGGGAAGAAAAAGAATAAAAAAACTCAAGTTTTAAATGAAAAATTAATGTCACCAAATAAAGAACCAAATGTAAACACTGAAAATATAAATAACAACAATCCAAATAATACAAATTCTCAAAATGAATCAAATTCAATTGATAAAAATGATTTAGATATAGATAAAAACAATGATCCAAATTTCCAAAGTGAAGAATTATATAAAGATAGAACAGGTAAAAAAGATTCAATGAAAATTCGAAAATTAAAAAAACAATTTGATGATGGAAAAGTAGCAGTAAATGGAGTATCATTAAATTTATATAGAGATGAGATATTTGCATTATTAGGACATAATGGAGCAGGAAAAAGTACAATGATATCAATGTTATGTGGATTATATGATTCAACAGGAGGAAGTGCATTTTATGATGGAGTTGATATATTAGAAGGAAATCAAATGGAAATTTTTAGAACAAAATTAGGTATTTGTCCTCAACATGATGTTTTATTCGATGATTTAACTATTGCTGAACATTTAAGTATGTTTAGTACTTTTAAAGGAGTTTCTAGTGAAAATGTTGATGAAGAAGTAAATAAAACTTTAAAAGATTTTCAATTAGAAGATATGAAAAATGTTGTTGCTAAAAATTTAAGTGCAGGACAAAGAAGAAAATTATCTATTGCAATTTCTATTATTGGAGGAAGTGAAGTTATTTTTCTTGATGAACCTTCTTCGGGAATGGATATTACTAGTAGAAGAAATTTATGGGAAATATTAAAAAGAATGACTGAAAAAAGAATTATAATTTTAACTACACATTATATGGAAGAAGCCTCTGTTCTTGGTAATAGAATTGGTATTATTAATTCAGGAGAAATGAAATGTATTGGAACTCCTTTATTTTTAATTGAAAAATTTGGTAAATTTATGTCTTTAAATATTACTAAAGAAGAAGATGCTAATAATCAACAAATTATTGATTTTGTTACTAGTAAAGCTAATGATGCTGAATATGAAATTTTATCTGAAGAAATTATGTTTAGAATTCCTAAATCAAGTTATTCAAAAGAGAAATTAACTTTAAGTCAAAATTCTGGAAAAGATAATACAAAAGGAAAGAATTCAAGTTTTGATTTAGAAGAATTTTTCAAAGAATTAGATAGTAAATGTGAAGAATTAAAAATAAAAACATATAGTGCTGCAATGCCAACTTTAGAAGACGTATTTCTTAATGTTGCTGCTGAAGATACAATGAAAATTCAAGGAGAACATAGAAAATTTAGTCAAACTAATCAAACAAATGATCAAATATTATTTGAACAAGATTTCAGAGAAGATTTTACTAAAAAATCTAAATTTTGTAATGATTTAATTACATGTTTAAAAAAAAGATGGTTCCAAGTATATAGAGATATGAAAAGTTTATTCCTTGAAATATTATGTCCAATAATTTTAATATTAATTGGATTATTAGTAAGTCAAGTTAAATTTAATTTTTCATCATCACCTCAAGTAGTTGAAATTGGAATTTTAGGTCCAGATACAATATTTTATGGAACAAAAGGAAATACAGATGTTCCATCAACATTTTTACAAAAACCATATAATTGTACATATAAAGTAATAAAAACAGAAGAAGATAGTTATAGTGATGATGAAACTGCAATAAGAGGTTTTTATGATGCTATTACTAATGAAAATGATGATGATAGTTTAGGTGCTTTATATTTATTATCAACAAATAGTTATCAATATACTTTTGTTGAATTTATTAATACAAGAGCAAGACAAGGAGCAGCATTTTTCAGTCATTATTTCTTAAAACAAGTTATTGAACATGCTGCAAATGATAAAGGAAAAACAGTTGATATTACTTTTACTCATTATCCAATGCCTTTAACTAAAGAATTACAAAGTCATGCTGATCAAACTAGTAATAGTACAGTTGTATTTTTCGTTGCTGTTGCTTTTTCCCTTATTCCTGCAAATTTTGTAACAATTATTGTAAAAGAACGTATAAATAATTCTAAACATTTAATGAGAATTTCAGGAATAAGTCTTTTTGCATATTGGCTATCAAATTTTATAATGGAGACATTAAAATATTATTTCACAGCAGGAGTATGTGTTTTTTTAATATGGGCGTTTGATTTTTATAAAAAATATTTTGTAGCATTTTATATAGTTTATGGTCCTCCAATGGTATTATCAACATATATTGTATCATTTTTATTTGATAATGAAGCTTCTGCTCAAAATGGTGTTATTTTATTAAATTTCTTAATAGGAGCTTTAGGTTCAAGTGTAGTTTTAATTTTCAGAGGATGGGACACCTTAATTAATGTTGGAAAAGGTTTAGCATATGCTTTCTCACTTTTACCTTCTTTTTCTTTTGCTTATGGTTTTACTAGTTTACTTAATAGAGCTTTAATTTATATTGCTGATGAACCTGATACTTATTGGTTATTACTTGAAGATGAACATAAAATTATTGAATTAAAATATACTGGACAACAATTATTATATCTTTGTGTTGAATTTGTTGTTTATGGTATTTTACTTGCTATTGTTGAAAAAATTGAATATACTTTTAAAGAACCTCCTAATGAAAGATTATTAACAAAAGTAAAAGATGAAGAAGTATTAAAGGAAATAGAACGTTCATCAGGAGATAATTCAAAATTAGAAATAGTAGACGAAAATAATAAAGGTACAAATGGAGAAGAAAAAGTAGAATATGCAGTTCACATTCAGAATTTAAAAAAAACATTTGATGATCCTGAAGGAAAATTATGTTCAGGGAAGCAAATAGAAGCAATAAAAAATTTATCATTTTGTTTAGAATATGGAGAATGTTTCGGATTATTAGGAGTAAACGGAGCAGGAAAAACAACAACATTTCGTTGTATAACTCAAGAACATGGACCAACAAATGGAAGAATATATATAAATGGATATGATATAGGAACAAATTTCTCAAAAGTATCTCAAATGTTTGGTTATTGTCCTCAATTTGATGCTATATTTGAATATATGACAGTATATGAAAATTTAGAATTTTATGCTAGATTAAAAGGAGTTCAAGCAGATAAATTAAATAAAATGTTATTAGCAATGATTGATGAAATGAGTTTAAGTGAATTTACTAATAAAATTGCAGGAAGATTATCAGGAGGAAATAAAAGAAAATTATCAGTTACAATATCTATGATATGTAATCCACCAATTATATTATTAGATGAACCTTCGACTGGAATGGATCCTGAAGCAAGAAGATTTATGTGGGCAGTTATTCATAAAATTTCTACAAAAAGAAAGAAATCTGCTGTTATTATGACTACTCATTCTATGGATGAAGCTGAAACTCTTTGTAAAAGAATGGGAATTATGGTCAATGGAGAATTAGTTTGTTTAGGTAGTTCACAAAATATTAAAGAAAAATATGGTTATGGCTTTGAAGTTGATTTAAGAATTAAACCTCTTAATGAAGATTTTTATAATCAATTTGTTGAAAAATATAATTTAGATAAAAAATTAATTGTTAAAAAAGATAATTTAAAAGAGGTTTTAACTAATATTAATAAAGAAGCATTTTATGAAGAATTTGCTAAAGGAAGATTAGGAGAAAAAATTAATACTGAATTAGAAATTAAAGGAAAATTAAGAATTAGACAAATAATTAGTTGGATTTTCTTTGTTCAAAATGCTTTGAAATTAATTCAAAAAGCAAAAGCTAAT
The DNA here is from genome assembly GCA_023805745.1 of Isotricha sp. YL-2021b. Lineage (NCBI taxonomy): Eukaryota > Ciliophora > Litostomatea > Vestibuliferida > Isotrichidae > Isotricha > Isotricha sp. YL-2021b. Next base: position 5,671 of record JAJJKW010002100.1, on the reverse strand, counting down.
TTTGAAGAAATTATTTTAACTGAATTTATTGATAATAATTTCTTATTTAAAATTAAAAAAAGTGAAAATGGAAAAAGTATTGGATTTTTATTTGGATTATTTGAAAGTTTAAGAGATGAATGTCATGTAACTGAATATTCTATTCAACAAACTTCTTTAGAACAAATATTTAATCAATTTGCTGCTAGACAAGGAAAAAGTGATACTCAAGAAATTGAAGCTAAAACTGAAATTCCTATTGATGACACATTATTGAAAAAATTATTAACTGAATAAGTTAATATTACATATTATTTTGGAATATTACTTATAAATAGATATTGTAAATAAATATTTATATTTATTATTTAATATTAAATAAATTTTTTGTTTATTGTTTTTTTAAAAACAATAAATGTTTGATGTTTCTTTTAATTTTATTTTTTTCTTAGAAATTCTTTTTTCTTTTTTAAATCTCCACTATTATTTTTTCATAAATTATTTTTTTTTGTTATATAAATTTTTTACCATTCTTTTTGAATCTTTTTTAATTCATATTTTTTCTATGAATATTTTCAGTATAACAGTCTTTTTTTATTTTATATTCATTTTCATTATTTCATTTATAATATATTGTATTTTTCAATCAATTTCATTTTCATTTAAATTTGATTAATAGAAAAAAATTATTTGTTAGATTTCTTATTAAGGAAATTTTTTCATTCTTCTGAAGAAATAGCCTTTTAAATTTATTTTTTATTTCAAAAACAATAAATTTAATGAATAATTAAATGAAATTCAATTTTTTCTTTTTATAAAAAAAAAAAGTCAAATAAATTAATCCTTTTTGTCAAATTAAATAAATAACTATCATTTTAGATTAGGATTAAAAGATGTCTATGAGAATGAAAATGAAATATTTTTTTGTATTTAGATATTTCTTGTCTAATTATAAACAATAATTGTTGATTTTTTTCGAATTTTAAAGAAATTATTTTCCTCTTTTATTTATTTTTTTTTCAAAATAATTTCCAATTATTTTAGACTTATCTTCAATTGAAATAATAATAATTCTTTTTAATTCATTTATGAAGATTATTTCTAGAATTATGTAAAATAATCTTCCTTTTAAATTTTATTTATAATTACTAAATAATAAGAAAAAAATGTATGGTTTATAGTGAACTAGAATATAATAAAATCCTAATAGAAAAAAATACTTAAAAGAATAATTTGAAATTTTTTTCAATATTTCAACACATAAAAAAGAAAAGAAAAGAAAAAATAAATAAATAAAAATAAAGAATGAAAAAAATATGTAAAATTTTTAATCAATTTTTTAAGTCTATTAGATTCAATATTAAAAAAAAATATGAATATATTTTCATTCAAATTCTTTTTTTTATTCATTGAAATATTAAAAAAAATTATTTTTAATAATTATCAATAAATTATTGACTATATTTAATTTATAATTTATGAAAAAACTATAATATTTCTAATAATATTGTCAAAATTTTTAATAGACAAGTAAAAAAATTTGAAAATTCAGTTTGAAATGAATCAATTAATTATTTTTTATATATTTATTGATAAAAAAGATATATTATCAATTATATAAATGTTAAAAAATTTTCAATTAGAGATAAAAAAATGATTTTAAAAAACATAAATTAATATTTTAATAAATAAAAAATATATTTTTATTTAATTTAATATATCAATGTAAATTATGAATTTTTCTTTCAATTATTTTTTTCATTTCATCATATCTCTTTATTTTATTCTCAATATTTTTAATTTTTTGATTAATGATTTCAAGATCATTATCACAATCATCTTCATATTCATATTCCTCATTTTTGGAAATATTTACTTCTTCATTATTTAATAATTCATCATGAATAGAATAATTATTTTTATTTGCAATCATATAGACAAATTTACAAGCTTTTTCAATTTCTTTTTCACTATTTAATTTTTTTTGAAAAAAAGTATTAAATTCTTCATTAAATTCTTCAATACTTATACTAATTTTATCTTTATAAACATATAACATTGCTTGATAAAGAATATTTGCCTGAGTTTTAAGATTATTAATCCTAATTAAATTTTTTATTAATTTTGCACATGGTTTAATTTTTTGATAAATTTTAAATAAATGTAATTCTAAATATATAAGTGTTTTACCACAAAAAGGACAATAAGATCTTCTAGAAAAAGTAATAGTTACCATTGATTTAATTTTTGCTTTTAATTTAGAATATTGAGTTTCAGTTATTTTTTGAGTTTTTGGAACTCCTTTTAATTTCTGTTCAAATATTTGTCTTATATAATAACATTCTCTTTTTACTCTATTATTAAATTCTTTTTTTGTTTCTTCAAAATTTATATAATTTGGAATTTTTGAATTTTCACAAATATTTTTAAAATCTTTTTCTACAAATTTTCTATATACTTGAGATACTAATTCTGGATTGTTAATTCCGAGAGATCTTGCAATATTAAATAAATTTTGTTGATAATTTCTTCCATAATGTGTTTTAATTTTTACCGAATCCATTTTGAAATTTTTCTTTGAAAATTTTTTTAAAGATTTTATAAATATTTTTTTTTCTATAAAATTTGTCCTGAAAAACTCAATTTTTTAAAAATATTTTAAAATATATATTTATTTTTTACTTATTAAAATTTTTAATATATTAATTAAGATTAAAATTATAAAAAAAAATAAAAATTTTAAAATTTTTAAAATATAATCTAAATGTCAGAAAAAAATTAATATAAAAAAATATTCTTATTAAATATTTTTAGACTCTATATTTTGAATTTTAATCTAACAAGTTAAAATAAAATACTAATTAATACCGTTATTAACATGTATAATATTTATTTTTATTAAATAAATTTTCTAATATTTCAAAAAATTAATATTTAATATAATGAATTCAGAAGAAAATATATTTAATACTCCAGTAAAAAATAAAGACAAATATCTTGAATCCCTCAAAATATTTCAATTAAAAAAGAAATGTTCTCTATCAAATAAAAAATTTAAAAAACAAAATTTATTAAAAGATACATTATCTTTAAAAAATGAAAATACTAACAACCAAGAAAAGAAAAATACAAATTTTATAAGGTATAATAATAATTTTCGCAAAAGTAAATTTATTAATAATAAACAAAGTAAAATTATTGTAAGTAATGACGACATAAGAAAAATTTCAAAAAGAAAAATAATATCAACTCCATTATTAATTCAAAAAACAAAAGTACATAAAAAAGATATTGCATTAGCAGAAAGATTGTTTTTATCATCAAGATTTGCTTTTTCAAATAATATTAATAATGATGAACATAGTTTGATTAATATACCAAATTATAGAGAAAATTTATTTAGATTAACTAAACAAAGTAGTAGTTGTCCAAAACTAAATCTTTTAGTTAATCCTCATTTTTCCACTGAAAAAAATATTAAAAAAATTAAAGAAGAAGTAATTTATAATGAAGATAAAGATAGTGGAAATACAATTGTAAAAAATAAAATAAATGAAAAAAAATTTAGTGAAACTGAAAAAATAATTGAAAATCAAGAATTTAAAGATAAAAAAAAAATAAATAATATAGAAAAAAATAAAAAAGAATTTAAAGATAAAGAAAAAAAAGAGAAAGAGAAAGAAATAATTCAAAAAAAAAAAAAAATAATAGAAAAAAAATTTGAAGAAGATAATTTAATTGAAGAAAAACAAAATAATTTAGAATCATTAAATTTTAAAACTTTGGAAGTTTCTGAAAGTGATAATAATTATAATGATAATAAAGAATATTCAATTAGTAACAAATTAAATGGTAAAACATTAAATAAAATTGTTTCTAAAAAAATAATAATTGATTCTTTAAATCATTCTATAAAAACGTTACCTGACTCAATTTCATTAGAAAAATTTAATAAAACAAAAAAAATTGATTCAATTAATCCTGAAGAACAACATTTTTTATGTGTTCAATTTCAACTTAAATTAAATGAAATGAATTCTCTTATAAATTAAATTCTTTAATTTATAATAATAAATTTTGTAGAAAGGTAAAAAATATTATCTTTATAAAAAAAGTAAAAATTATAATATTCGAAATTAATAAATCTTATAATCCTAATTGTAAAAATAAAAAAAATTTTTAAAACAATGATAATAAGTTTTAAAATAAATAAATAATAATATGTTAATAGAAAAATCCCATTTTATCAAAAAATAAAAAAATATATATAATAATACTATTTATTTTTTTCCTTTTACTTCTTCTTTCTTTTTTTTTAACCCAAGAACATTTTCATCAAAATTTAATAAACTTTGAACATATCCTTCATCATTTTTTCTTTCATTAATATATGATTTTTTACTCCATAATTTAAGAGGATCTAAAGTTTTAACATTTAAATCTAAAGTAGCATAAAAATTATCATCACCTTTTTTAACAGTTTTTTTTAATCTAACTTTATGTGTACTTCCAACAACAAGACCTTCCATTTTAAAAAAATCAGGAGAATATTCAACAGAATTATAAATTTTATCTCCAGGATTATAAACATTAAAATAATTTCTTTGTTGACTCATACTTAAAATTCTTCCTTTTCTTGTCATTAAATCTTCAACTAAAAATTCTTTTGTATTATCAAATTTATATCCATGTCTCATTGATTCAAATAATGGAATTTCTTTTCCAATTCCAATTTGTTCTGGTGGTCTCATTGATATATTTTTCATATAAATTTTTGGTTCTGTATAATGAGGTTCAATATATCTTTTTCCTTGTTTTGATATTATTGAATTTTTTGAATCTTCTGAAAATGGTTCTAATAATTTTTTTCCTGGACGAAATTTAAATTCAGGAGATGGTTTTAATTCAGTATGTTTTATTCTTGGTTTTTCATTTTCAATATTTTTTATTCTTATTGGCTTTAATATTAATTTTGAACCTTTCCAATGACTTGGACGGATTCCTGGCCATTCACCACTTTTATATGCTGGAACTCCGTCTCCGTAGTTATAATTTTTTTGAGGTATAACTTCCAGTTCCATTTTTTTTTTTTTTTTAGATTTTATTTTTTTTTTTTTTGGTTTTTTCTCTTTTAAATTAAAATTTTTATATTGTTTTTTTTAATATTTATTTTTTTTTTTGAAATATTCTATTTTCTGTTTTTTTTTATAATATTTTTAATAAAAACTAAAAGAGAAAAATTTCATTTTTTTTTCCTTTTTAATGATTTATAATATTTTAATTATAATAATTTGTATAAAAAAAGTTTTAGTTTTTATATTATTTAATTTAATATGGGGAAAACTTGTCTTCCATTTTTGAATTTAAAATATTTATGTATTATGTATTAAAATATTTGATACATATTAAAAAAAAAAATGTAATTTTAATCAAAGAAAAATATATCAAAAGGAAAGATTTTTTGAATTCTTCAATGACAAACTTTTTGAATTACATTTTTTAAATTTTACTCCGGACATCTTTTCAAAATTTCTTTCTCTAAAAATTTCCCTAATTCAATTTTCACCTTCTAATATTAAAAATATAGAATTTTCTTATTTTTAATCATTTCATGATAATTTTTTTAAATTTAAATTATAAATTTACAAATTATTAATTAATTTAATTTTTTATTATTTATTCATTTTTATTT
>JAJJKW010000630.1:0-14080 GCA_023805745.1 Isotricha sp. YL-2021b | reverse complement strand
TAGATATATAACTAAAGAAATTAAAATATCTTTAAACATGTATTTGACAAATTAATGGAAAATAAATTAAAAAATGATATAAGAATAACTGAGAAATATATATATTTATGGGAAACTTTTGAACCAAAAATATTTAATTTTTTATATATGAAAATTTTATTTTTAATTGTTTCTGAATATATAATATTATTTATATTTAATAGCGCCAAACATTTTGAAAATAAGTTAAAGATAATTATTTTTATCTAAAGAAATCTATCTTAATTATTGATAGAGAAAAAAATTTCAAAATAATTTTTATTTTGATGATACATTTGTTGATTTTTCATTACAATTTGTCCAATAGTTTCATAGTTATTTAAAGTATATTGTTTACTACTATATTGTTCTTTTATATAAAAATGAATACAATTTATCATTTCTTGATTCCAATTTTGTTTAAAACATATAAATTTGGCAAAAAAAATTAAATTAAAAGAAGGATCTATTTTAAAATAAGCATTTTCAAAATATTGTTTGAACATATTATTATCAGTAGATATTTTGACAGTAATTTCATTTCTATTATTTAAAATATTATTTACAAGATTATCAGTATTATCATTTAAAAAATTATTAATTTCAGTATTTCTTTTTTTCCCAATAAAAGTTTCATTAATACAATTTTGACATTGTATATCATTTAATTTTTTATAATAAGATTCATTTTCATCAATTTGTAAATTTAGAGGATTTTCTTTTTCAGAAATATTTTTAATTGTATCAGCAAATATTTTTTTTTCAATTTCACAAAAACATTTTATATCAGGAATAATACATTTTATTATATCTTTTATTTTTGTATCTTCTCTTAAAACTCTTCTAGTTTCAATTTCTTTTCTACAAATTGCACATTCTCTTTTAATTTTTCTTATATATTCTTCAATACATTTTTTACAAAATTGATGTAAACAATCTTTATTATTTACAGGCTCATCATATATATCCAAACATATTCTACATCTTAATATTTCTTTTATTATTTTTTCAACTTTTTCATCTGAAATTTCTACTTCATTTTCATTTTTAATTATTCTTGGTTTACATATTTTTTCAAAAAAATTTAATTCATTTACAGAATTTTTTAAAATATCTCCAAAAGATTGACCATTTATTGTTGTTTTTCCTTCTTTATTTTTCCCTATTACAAATTCACTTATTAAATTAGACATAAATTTTATTTTTTATTATTTTTATAAATTAGACAAAAATTTCTAATTATTTACAAAAAAAAATAAATAGTCTAATATTAATTTTATTTAAACTTTTTTTTATATGTATTTTTAATTGTTCTTTGAGTTTTACTTATTGAATATGGAATGTTTTTTCCTATTATATTTTTTTTATCTCTTGATGATTTTATTGAAGAAATAATTCCCGATGTATTTGTTGAACAAATATTTATTTTAGGGATTTCAATTTTTTGTTTTTTTATTTTATTTATTTTAATCCAATTTTTCAATTGTTCGTCAGTAATTAAAGATGAATTATTTTTATTGTCTAAAATTTTAAGTAAAATCTCTTTCATTTTTTCTTTTTTAAATAATATATTATTAGGGAGAATATTTTTTACAATTTGAAACTCATTTAAATTTATATTTAACATTATACTTTTTTCTTTCATGAAATTATTTTTGATGATATTTAAATTTTGTTGACTTACTTGTACTTTTTCTTTGAATTGAATTAATTTTTTTAATTTTTTTTCCATTGTAATATATTTATATTCAAACTCTTCATATATATATTTATTATACTTTTGAGTATTTTTAATGAACATTAATTGAGAATGATAAGACATTATTAATTCAAACATTTTTTCAATTATTAATTCTAATTCTAACTTTAGTAAGTCTTCTTGAATATTTTTTATATAATCTTCAGTATAAAGTAAAAAAAAATCATCTTTTAATTGATTAAATAAACCATTTGAATTTGGAGAAAAATGTAAATCATTAATTTCAATATTTTTCAAACAAGATTCAAAAAATTTTTTTGAAAAAGATTTTTCTTTGTCATATATATCTTCATCTTTAATTTCAATGGTTTTAGAAGAAATTGGAGAATAATTTTCTTCATTTTTTTTTGAATAATTTGTACTGCTATTACTCATTTGATTATTATTATTTAATAAAATTTTTTCATCAACAATATTAGTTCTTGCTTTTGAATTTTTTTTTGAATTATAAGTTGAATTTGGTAAAGATGAAGTTTTAATTTTAATTGGTATTTTTTTATCTTTCATAAAAGATTCTGAAGTTTCTTTATATGATATTGTTTCAAAATTATTTATTATATTTACGAATTTTTTTTGTTTTCCTTTATTTTGTTCTTTTATTTGGGTCTGATAAAATTGGTTTGTTATTGTTGAATTATTTACTTTTACTTTATTTGATTTTTGTTTTGTTGACTTATTCTTTTTAAATATATTTTTTTTAATAATATCATTATTTGAATATTCAAATAAATTTATTTTATTTTCTGACTTTTTAAAATCATTTTGGAAAAAGTTATTTTTATTATTATTATTAAAACAAATTGAATTTCTTGTTTTATTTATATTTTCTATATAATTTTTTTTTGAATTTGTATTTGGAATTGTTGTAGAAGTATTATTACAAATACTATCATCTGTTAATAAAGCATTATAACTAAATGCTTCATAAGATCTATTATGTTGATCTTTTTGTGAATGTTTTGATAATTTTGAATTTCCAATTTTATTACCATGAAGTTTTAAACTTTGAAATTTATTTTTACTTCTTTTAGGTTTATTAATTAATGTATTATTTAGATTTGCACTTTGATGAAGTGATTTATTAAATTTATTTTGAAATTTTTCTTGAAAATTTTCAGTGTTTAGTCTTTTTTTATTATTCATTGCATTTTTTTCCATTATAACAATATTATTAGAATAAAATAAACAATAAAAATTATTATTTAAAAAAAATTATAAAAAATAAAAAAAATATAAAAAAAAATATCCAAAAAAACCTGACATAAAATAAAATAAAAAAACAAGGAAACCCAAAAACAAAATAGATAAAAACTCAATATAAATAAAGAAAAAAAAAAAAATAAATTAAATTAATCATCCAAAAAAAAAAAAAAAACAAAAATAAAAAAGAAAAATTTAAAATTATGGAAAAAACAGAAAAAGACGAAATATCAACATTATCACAAAATGTGATAAATTCATTAACATTAAACAAAACAGACTCTGAAGTATCATCATATATAAAAGAAATAAGAGTAGCAGTAATAGGAAATGTAGATTCAGGTAAATCAACATTAGTAGGATGTTTAACAAAAAATATAAAAGATGATGGAAGAGGATATGCAAGAAAATTTGTATTTAATTATCAACATGAAAGTGAAACAGGAAGAACATCATCAATTGCAGAAGAAATAATTGGATTTAAAAATCATATTCCAGTTGATATTGGAAGAATATCAGAAAAAAAAAATATTTCATGGAAAGAAATTGCAGAAAAAAGTGATTCTGTAATAACATTATTAGATTTATGTGGACATGAAAAATATTTAAAAACTACAATGTATGGTTTAACTGCTTTATTACCTGATTATGCTATAATATTAATAGGAACAAATATGGGAGTTCAAAGAATGACAAAAGAACATTTAGGAATTGCAGTATCATTAAATGTTCCATTTTTTATTGTTTTTACTAAAATTGATATTGCACCAAAAGATATTAAAGAAAAAACAATAAATACATTTACAAATTTATTAAAAACAGGATTACAAAAAACAATATATAATGTAAAAAATTTAGATGATGCAAAAGCATGTTCACAAGCTATTATTGGTGGAGTTGTTGTTCCAATTTTTCAAATAAGTACAGTAACTGGAGAAGGAATAGATTATTTAAAATGTTTTTTAGGTAATTTAACACCAAGACATTCATTAAATTCTGATAATAATATTATTAAAACTCCAAATGATCCTACTGAAATGTTATTAGATAGTGCTTTTAATACAAAAGTTGGTGTAATTTATGCTGGAGTTTTATCTTCTGGTAAATTATTTATTGGACAAAAATTATTAATGGGACCTACTATTGAAGGAGTTTTTAAACCAGTTCAAATTAAAACAATACAATTTTTACGGTGTGACGTTAATGAAATTTGTTGTGGAAATTCATGTTCTGTTAAATTAAGAAGTTTAGATAAAAATTTTGAATTAAATACTCAAAATTTTAAAAAGGGAATGGTATTAGTTTCTGAAAATCATTTACCTCCAACTTTTGAATTTGAAATTGAAGCTGTTATTGTTCATCATTCTTCTACTATAAAAATTGGTTATCAAAGTGTTATTCATAGTCATGTTGTTAGACAAACTGCAACTATTACTGGAATGAATAAAGAATTTATGAGAGCTGGTGATACTGGAATTATTAAATTTAAATTTTTAAAAAAACCTGAATATTTACATATGGGAGATATTGTTCTTTTTAGAGAAGGAAGAACTAGAGGAAAAGGAAAAATTATTAAAATTTATCCTTTTGATTTAAATAAATATAATGAAGAAAAAAAAGCAATTAGTATGAAAAAAAAAGCCAAAATGGCAAGTAAAAATAAAATTGTTGGAATGGGGAAAGATAATATTAAAGAAAATAATAAGAAGAAATGGAAGAAATAATGTTTATTAGTTTTTTTCTCCTTTTATTTTTATTGTTGATTTTTTATTTGAAATATTTTGGGTTTTATTTGGAAATCGTTTATGATTGTGTTAAAGGAAAAAATTAAAGATTTATATTTTAATATTATTTTATGATATATTTTTATTTTTATTATTATTATTTTGATTATATATTATTATAATATTTAATTTCTTTTTTTTTACAATTAATTATTTGATAAATAAAAAATATTTATAAATAAAAGTAATCTTTTCTTTGATTATTTTAATTTTATTAAGAATATTTTTAATATTTCATTAAATTCATTTTTAGAATCTAGTTCAATAAAAAATAAATATTTTTTTTTATTTTTAATTATACATTAATTTTTTTTATTTTCATTTTTTTTAATTTACAATTAAAACAAATTTAAAACTTTATTTGGATTCCTAATTATTTGATGAATCATCCTTCTAATTTCACTGATTTTTTTATTCAACTTTTAATTCTTTCTCAATTATTTTGCTAATTTCCTAAACAATGATAAAAAGAAAATTATCGATTTTATTATTTCTTTCAATTAAAATAAAATATAAAAAATATATAAATAAAAAAAAAAACAATAAAAAATCATTTCATTTTTTAATTTTTGTCAATTAAATTTTTTCAATTTAGATATAGATATAATATAATATTCTAATTATAAATTTAGATTATTATTTGTAAATAAAGAGGAAAAAATTATTTAATTAATTTTATTATATTTGATGAAGATTCAATAATTCAGAATATATTAATAGAATAATATATATACACATTTTAATTTGTAAAAAAATATAAAATATTGATAAACAACAATTACTTATTTTTATATGTGCCTTACCTTCAAAAAATTCAGATGAAATTGGTAGATTATCAAAATCTCCTTCTTTTCAAGTATTATATATTTATGAGGGTATATTACATTGGAATAATCCACATTATTCTATTTTATATCAAAATAAAGATTTATAACGCAATCCTAGATTTAATAAAGAATTTATTAATAAAATAAGAATTGATTTAAATAATGATATTATTATACAATGGTGATGATATTTTTTAAATATTGTTTTTGTTGAAAAATATTATCTTTTATAATTAATGAAATTTTATTTATTTATTTTATCAATCATATAATATTGTTGACTATCTATTTTTTAATGAGAATTTTTATTAATAATAAAAAATTGAATATATAGATTAGAAGTAATTAAAGATAATAATTTAAAAATTTTTTTGGATTCTCTTCATTTAAAAATATCATATAAAAAGAATTATAAAAGGCAATTTTTCTAATAATCTTTTAGGATTCTTTTTATAGTATTTTGTTGAAATTATAATGAAATGAAATTTATAATAATAAATAATTAATAGTATAAATAATCTTTTTATATTATAATTGATTGTTTTATATACTATAAAAATTAAATGTTAATCAAATTAATTAATAATTGAAATTTAAAAAAACAAATAAAAAAAGTTTTTATAAATAAATTCTAAGATTTAAATTCAATTAATGAGTTTTTATTAGATTTTTTAAATTAATTTAAATTAAAAATTAAATCAATTTGTGTCTGATAAGATTCTCTTTGTAGAATTAATTTTTCCATTTCAGATATATCTTTTTTAAATTTATTTATTTCCTCATTATTATTGTTATCTTTTTTAAATATATTTTCTTTATTTTCTTCTTCTTTTTTTATAGGTTCAACATTTTCGTTATTTAAAGTTATTATTGATAAATTTTCATTTTTTGAATTATCATTTTGACTTAATTTTTTTAAGTATTTTACTTTTTTTTTATTTAAGGAAATTTGGTTTCTTTTAAATTCTGATATTAATGCATTGTTATTTTTTGATAAATTATTTAAATAATCAAAATCGGTTTTAAATTTATTTTTTGTTTTAATTTGTTTTTTTAGTTCGTCGGATTCTGTAAAATATTTTTTATTTTTCTTTTCATATGAATTTCTTTCAAAAAGAGTTTCTTTTTTTGGAAATTTTGATAAAATTAAAATATTATGTTGTTTATCATTTTTATTTTTATCAATTTTTTTTATTTTTAAATTTAAAATTGGGGATAAAGACTTATTTTTTTTTTCATTTTGTTTTATTAATTTTAAATTTTCTTTTGAATTTTTTAATTTTATTGAAGATGATTGCTTTAAATTATCTTTTTTCATTAAAGATTTTTTTAATGGTATTAAATTAATATTTTTATTTTTTTTTCTTGGAGATAGACTCTGACTTGTAGTATTTGATCTTTTATAAGTTGTTTTATTTCTTCTTATTGGAGATTTACTTTTTGAAGTATTTGATCTTTTATAAGTTGTTTTATTTCTTCTTATTGGAGATTTACTTTTTGAAGTATTTGATCTTTTATAAATTGTTTTATTTCTTCTTATTGGAGATTTAATATTATTTGAGGAGTAAGAATTTTGATATGATTTTTTATTTTTTTCTTGATATCTATTATTTTGTTTTTCCTTATTATTTGCATAAATTTGGAATTTTATTAATTTATTTTTAGGATTATTTTCAGTTTTTAAATTTTTTGAAGTTTTTTGTTTTGCATTTAAATCAAATTTTAATTTTAAATTTTTTATAGTTTTATCTCTTTTAGTTTTAATTTCTTTTATTTTTTTCTTTAATTCATTTATATTTTGATTATTTGTATTTTGATCAATATTATTTTTTTTTTTTTATTAATTTGAAAATGAGCAGATTTCATGATATCAATTATTCCATTCTTTCCAATATATTCAATTTGCTCTTTATATTTATTAAAAAAATAATTATCTTCCATATTATAAAAATTAATAACGAAAGAGTAATTGATTAAAAAAATAAACAAAAAAATAAAAAAATGAAAAATTATAAAGATGATTTTAGAGACAAAACAATTGAAGAGAATAAAATATTGATAAGAGAAACTATTATCAATGAAAATAATGATACATTTCAAATAAATGATGAAAGTTTAATATCTTCAGTTAGAGAAATCATTAATATGATTAATTTTCATGAATCCGGAGAAATTAAAAAGATTGATGATTCAACTTTTTATCAATTAATTTCTAATTATAAAACTGATAAATTAAAACATATAAATGAATTAATAAATAAAAATGGTAATGATGATTATTTTGAAATTATTGGATTATTCATTGAAATAAATGAAATTATAGAAAACAATTATGATAAAAAAAAATTATTTAAGGATATAAAATATTATAGAACAATTAAAAAAGATGGAAATTCTTTTTATAGAGCAGTAATTTTTAGATATTTAGAGATATTGATTTTAAATAAAAAAATAGATATTCTTAAATATGTTATAAATGGAATAAATGAATGCTATTCTGATGAAAAAATAAAAAACTATTTACTACTTTCAAATGAGAAAAATTATAACAATGAACAAATAATATTAGACAAAAAACTTATTATTTATATTTTAATTTTAATTTTTCAAAAATTAGAAGAAGGAAACATTTCTGAAAGTTATAAATTCTTAGTTATATCAATGAATAATTGCAAAAAATTTGAATTGGGACTTATTTTTTTTTTTAGATATCTTTTATTTAAATATATTAAAAGCAAATTTGGAATTTATAGTGAAAAAGAATTGGAAATGAATAGTTTATTTTCACCTAATTTTTTTAATGAAAATAATTGTTTTGATAAATTTTTTGAAACTGATTTATTAATAATGGGAAAACAAGTTAATGAATCAATTATCAAAGTTACTCCTTATGTATTAAATTTAAAATTAAATATTTTTTTAAAGGATAATGATGATAATAAATTTTTATCATTTGAATGTGAAAATGAAACTAATTATATATCTCAAGATATTATTACAATATTGGTAAATAATAATAATTATGATTTACTTTATTATAAAGAAGAAATTAATAATTTATTTAAAATATATATTAAAGAATCTAAATCAAAAGAAAATATTAAAAATATTTGTTCTAAATGTAAAATCAATAAAATTCAATCATATCAAAATAAAACTTCTTTCTGTGAACAATGCCTTTATAATGATATTTTAGATGAATTAATTGCTAAGTATATCTCCAGAGTGCCAATTAATTTTTATAATTATGAATTAAATATTAATGATAATTATTTTAAACTAAAAGAATTAATAGATTTAATTATAAATTCAAATATAGAAAATAAACCAAAGGATTTCGGGATTTTTATTTTTCAAATTAAAAAAAAATATTGTCTTAATTGTGATAATTTCATAGAAAATGATGATAATATTTATTCTCTTCCATGTTATTGTTCATTTTGCAGTGAAATTTGTTTCAAACAATGGGGTGAAGAATATTTTAAAAAAAATCCTGAGCAATGTATATTTTGTGGATTTAAATTTGAAGACAATCAAATTTTAAAACTAGGAAAAACTTTATTTATGGGTAAATGTTGTAATGATGGAAATAAGTATTCAAATAATTTAAATAATCAATCAGTTAGATTACGGATTTTACCCGAAGATGAAAACAAATTAAGTTTAGTTCCTCATTACTTATGTAAATATTGTATTGAAAATATAAAAAAAGATATAATAAAACAAATAAATTGCAAAATATGTGGAAAAAAACACAATATTCCCAAATAAACAAATAAAACTTTTAAAAAAAACAATAATAGAAATAATTAAATTTAAAAATTAAATCTCTTAAAAAAAAAAAATAAAAAAAAAAATGAAAACAATGAAAAACGCAGGAGTAGGAGATGAAGAAGATGATGAAGGATATTTAGATCCAAATGATTTATCAATAATAGATGATAGAACATGGGAGCCAAGTGATGAAGAAATATTATCATATGCTTTAAAATTAGGATATGATTTAGAAAATGATCCAGATGAATTATTTGAAGTAGCATATTATTATTTAAAATGTCCTTTACCAGAAGGATGGAGAAGAGCAATTTATAAAGAAACAAAAGAATTAATGTATATTAATATGGAAGATGGTGAAATTGAAATTGCTACTGAAATAGAAGAAATGGCTCGTCAAGCTTATTTAGAAAAAAAAGAAGAATATTTAAGAAAAATAGGAAAAATTGAAAATAAAAATGAAGAAGTTAATAAAGTTGTTCCTAGAAAAAAAATTCCTCCTTTAAATCCTCTTGGGAAAAGTTCTCAAAATGGTTTTACTAATAATCATTTACCTCTTGTTAAAAAAGAAGAAGCGAAATTAAATTTAACAGATAATTCTATTAGTGATTTAAATAATAATAATAATAATAGTAAGGATGATGAAAGTGCAAGTTCTTTATTTAAATATAGAAAATATGATAATGCTGATATTAATTTTACTGATCATTCTGAAAATGATAATAGTAATATTTTAAATGATGCTAATATTAAATCGGTTTTTAATAAAAAAAAAGAAGAAAAAAAAATTGAAGAAAAAAAAAATAATAAAAAAGAAGAAAAGAAAAATGAAGAAGAAGAAGAAGATGAAGAAGAAGAAGAAGAAGAAGAAGAAGAGGAAGAAGAAGAAGAAGAAGAAGAAGAAGAAAAAATTAAAAGTGTTAATAATAAAAAAAATGATAGTAAAAAAGAAGAAAAAAAAATTGATATTATAAAAGATAATAAAAAAAGTGAAATTAAAAAAGATGATAAAAAAGTTAATGAGAAAAAAGAAGAAAAAAAAATTAATGAAATTAAAAAAGAAGATAAAAAAGAAGAGAAAAAAGAAATTAAAAAAGAAGAGAAAAAAGAAAATGAAGTAAAGAAAGAAGAGAAAAAAGAAAATGAAGTAAAGAAAGATAATAAAATTATTATTAAAAAAGATGATAAAAAGAAAGATGATGATTTAGAGAAAAAAAAGAAAGATTATTTTGATAAAAAATTAAATGAATTAAAAGAATTTGAAACTAAAATTAGAGAAAAATATAACAAAGATAAAGAAAATTATAAAAAGCAAAAAGTAGAATTTCAAGAAAAATATGATAAAAAATTTGATGAAGAAATTAAAAAAGAAAAAAGTAAAATTGTTAAACAAATAAATGAAAAAATTTCTCTATATGAAACACAATTAAAAAATAATAATGATAAAGAAATTAATAAATATAAAAAAGAAACTGAAAATGAAATTAAAAAAAAGAATACTAAAAATGAATCAAATGATAAAAAAGAAGAAGAACAATTAACAAATTTAACAAAGAAAAAAAATAATTTAATAACAGATTTAGAAAAATCTAAAAAATTATTTGAATTAAATAAATCAAAAAAAAAAGAACAAAATGAAAATTTAAAAAAAAGCATAAATTTATTAGATGAAAGAAATAAAATTCAAAAAAGTAATATATTAAAAAAGCATGAATTAGATATAAAAGAATTAGAAAATAATTTAGAACAAGATTTTATAAAAAATAAAAATTTATTATCTCAAAAATTAAATCCAAATAAAAGTGTTGAAGTAACAAATTTTTTATTAAATAAAAATTCTCAATTATATGAAAATTATCAAAAAGCATTAGATGATGAATATGAAATAAATTGTAAGGCTTTAAAACAAGAATTAACTTTAAATAGAAAAAAAGATTTAGATAATTTTGCTAATTCAATGATAATAGAAAAAAATGAAAAAATAAAACAATATCAAAAAGATATTGGTCAATTGGAAAATGATTATTTTGAATCTTTAAAAAATATTAGAGAAAATTCTAAAAAATTATCCAATCAAACTGAAGAAATGTTAAAAGAAAAATTTAATGGTACATTAGAAAATTATGACAAAATTAAAAAAAAATTAATTGATGATGATGAAGAATTTATTTATAATTTTATTCAAAAATTAAAAGAAATTATTAATAGAGAAACTTCATTAGAGAAACTTGAATTATTCACTGAAGAGTATTTATATGAATTAAAAGGAGAAATAAATTTAGAATATCAAAAAAATAAAAATTCATATGATTTATTAGAAAATGAATTTAAATATAAAATGCTTTCTTTAAATTATTTAATTGAAATAGCTAATAATATAATAAAAATTATAGTAGAAGCAACAAATAAAGAAGTAAATCATGATGAAATAATCCAAAATATAATAAAATATTCAAAAGATAAATTAAATACATATAAATTTAAATTTAGTAAAGATAAGGATAACAAGTTATATCCTTTCTTGAAAAATTTAAAAATATTAGATTATAATAAAATAAAAAATAAAGATTTTCATTATTCAGATATGCAAAAAAGTTATGAACAAAATGTTATTCAATTACCAATGACTAATGAAAAATCTCGTTTTTCAAATTTTATTCCTTCTGAAAGATATACTGAACCAAATGATACTCAACATGAAAATGAAAAAATTATTAAAGAAGAAGAAAATGTTCAATTGGTAGAAAATTTAAATAGTAATAATAATAATAATAATAATTTAAATATATTAAATAATGCAAATGAATTAGATATTTATGTAATTGATACTAATAAAAATATTACTATACCACTTTTACCTGTTTTTTATTTAAGACAATTAGATACTGAAGAAATTGGTTTATATACAGATATAACCTTATTTTTAAAAAATGAATATATTAAAATAGATAATATTAATAAATATGGTACTCTTAATCCTTCATTAAATATTAAATTAAATTTATTAATTCTTGATAAAATTAAGCTTTATACTGAAGATACTTTTAATTATATTCAAAAAAATATTTCAAACAAAAAAAATAGGAATTTTTTTAAAGAAAAATTACAATTATTATTAAATAATATTGGAGATTATAGAAAAAATTTCTTAATAGATGAAAATCAAATTAATAGACCTCCATCAACAGAAAGTTATTATAAAAATCAAAATAATATAGAACAAAATTATAATAATATTACAAATATAAATCCAATAATAAGTGATGACAAAATGAATTTAACCTCAAAATCATTTAATTATAATTTAAAAAGAGCAGAAACTAAAAAAAAAGAAATAGAAAGTGAAAAAACAAATTTTAATGGGAGTTATATTCCAAATAATATTACAAAAGAAAATAATATATTAGAACCTTCTGATAGTATGAGAATAAGTGGAAGATTTAATAGGTTTTATACACATTATAATCCAAGTGTTCTTGGAAATGGTTTAAATACTCCTTTTAGTCATGAATTTTTCAATTATAAAAAAAATAAATATGAATTAGATTCAAAACTCAATATGATCAAATATAAATAATAATATTTTTTTATTTTTTTCATAAATTATTTTTTTAATGAAAAGTTTTTCTAAAAAAAATATTAGATTAGTCGATTCATTTAAATTTAATTCTCCTTCAAAAATTTTATTTCAACTTAAAAATGAAAATAGTAGATTATTTAATTTTAAAAAAATTGGAGAAAATTATTTAAAAAGTCTAAACAGAGAAAAAAGTGAAGATATTAAAACAATAATGAAAAATAGATTTAGAAAAAGAATTTTAAAAGATGTAAATTATGTATTTTGTGAGTCAAAGAAAACAATCTTTAATGAAGGAGATATTTTAGAAAAAAAATATCAAAGTACAAAAAATATCTATAATAACTTTTTCCCTACTCAACTCCAAATTCCAAATTTTAAAAAAAAAAGCATTCAAAAAAATTTAAAAAAAGAAAAAATAAATAAAGAAATTTCATATGAAGAAGAATCTGATTTTGATACTTTACCTAAAATTAATCATAGTCAATATTTGATTCTTAAAGGAAAAAAAAATAAAACTTATAGAATAAAACAACTTCAAAATTATAAAACTATAAAAAATATTAAATATTTGAGAAAATTAGATTTAACTTCTTTTGTTCCTTTTATTTATAAAGATGTTCTTTCAAAAAAATTAAATGAATATACAATGATGGAAAAAATAAATTCAAGTAAAAAAGCTCCATTTAAAGTTTAACATTAAAATTTATAAATTTTAATTTTTTTCAAATTTAATATAAAATTCCTTTTACAAATTTCCAAAAAAATTATTTAAAAGCCTAAAATTATTTTTTTAATTTTTTTTATATAGAAGAAAATTTTTAATTTCATTTAATAAATTTTGTTAGAACTTCCTAAAAGAAAGATAAATCATTAAAAATTTATATTAAAAAAATAATCAAATAATTTTTATATCGAAAATGAGAATTTAAAAAATTTAAAAAAATATTTATTTTTTTTTCTTATAAAGTTTTATTTTAAACAATGACCAATTTAAAAAAAATGTTTTTTAATATTTTTTAAAATATATAAATTATAAATTAAAGGAATTCTTTTTTTAAGAAAATAAAAAATTTATAAATCCAAAAAAATCAATCAAAAATAAATTTTGGGGATTGGGGATGGGGATTGGGGATTGGGG
>JAJJKW010002099.1:0-14091 GCA_023805745.1 Isotricha sp. YL-2021b | reverse complement strand
TCCTCATATTTTATTTATTTAACATTTTTTTAATATTTATTTAAAATCTCATGTTCAATTTTTTGGTATATTTAGTTATTATTCTACAATATATATTAAAAAATCATTTATTGTTTGAAATAATTCACAAAAGAAAATAATTTGGATTTTTTTTTCTATTTAAATTATTTCTTCAACTATTTTAATTATTACATTTATGTTTAATAATCACAAATATCTATGATAGTTAAAGAAATTCATCTTTTAAATTTATTATTTTTATTGTAGATATAAATTTTCTTTTATGTTCAATTTAATTATATTTTAATTATTTTTTTTTATTTATTTAAATTAATTTATGAGATTTTGGCTTTGGATTTTTTTTTTGAAATTTTTAAAGGTTTTTAACTTTGAGGTAGGTAAACTAAATAGTTCTTTAATTCAAGAATATGATGAAAGGAAGATTTTAATTTTTTTTATTTATTTAAATTTAGAAAATAATACCCAAGTAAAACTTTTAAATACTTTATCTGAATTTAAAAAAAAATATATTAATATAACTTTTGGTTATATAGATATGATTAATGATATGAGACTTTTAAATTTTTTTAAAATTATTTATAAAAATGATTCTGGAGTAGTTATTTATGATTTTAAAAATCATAGATATTATATTGAAGAACAAATTTCCAAAAGTTTAATGTTGAAAAAAATTTTAGATAATCTAAATAATAAAAAACTAAATTGGAATTCTAATAATCTTATTGAAAAATTTTTTTATTTAATTACTGGGAAAAGATATGGGAAATTAGCACATTTATATTTTAGCATTGGTTTATTAATTATATCAATATTGGTTTTTATTATTGTAAATATATATACAAATAAATTTTTCAATGAAGAAAAAGATAAAACAAAAGAAGAATAAAAAATAAATTATTTATTTAAATAAAAAAAATATAAAGTTAATTGATGAACAATTTAAATATTTTAATTCAGATTTATTTTTATATTTATTTTTTATTCTCTCAAAGAATTTTGAATAAAGAAATGATAAAAAGTTATAAAAGGAAAAAATTCATTTAATTATTCATTGAAAAAAAGAAATTGCTAAAAAAACAAGTTATGATTGGAGATATTAATATTTATGGAAAAATATTTATTTGGAGAAGAATATCAAAAAATAAAGTAAATATTATTTTAAAAGATTTTTGTTAAAAACATTATTTAAAATCAAGAAAGATTTTTTAAATAAGTAGAAGAGTTAAAATTTTAAGAATTTAACAAATCGAATTCCACAAATAAGTAATAAGATTATCTAAATTATTATTTATTGATTACATAAAGAAATACATTTATTAATATTTTAAATAATAATTCAAAAAATATTTTTTTTTTTCAATAAACTCAAAATTAAATAAACAAAAAAAATAAGAATAAAAAATTAAATATTTATTTAAAAAAATAACTAAAAATTTAAATCATTGAATTCTGATATTTTAAAATAACAAATATTAAAGAAAAATAATCAAAAAAATAAAAGAAATGTATATCGATAGTGCTTATTTACAAAGAACCAATGATAATAATTTAGATGATATAGAACAATTATTCATTTGTTCAATATGTGAAGGAATATTAAATAAACCATATCAATGTAAAAATTGTCAAAATAATTTTTGTAAACATTGTATAAAAGAATGGGAAGAAAAAAATCATTCATGTCCAATGAGATGTAAAAATTATTCTTTTGAAGAAAATATTTGCTTATATAATTTACTTTCAAATATATTATTCTTTAAATGTCAAAAAGGTTGTGGTTCAATTATTCCTTATTCAAAATTAGAAGAACATTTAAATATTACTTGTCCTAATGTTAATACTGAAGATTTTAGACAAAAATTTGAAGATTTATCTCTTGAATATGAAAATTATAAAAATAGATTTGAAACTAAGAAATATACTAATTTAAAACTTACAAAAAACTATGAAAATTTACTTGTTGAAAATGCTGAAATTAAAACTCAAATTAGAGCTTATGAAAATGTTATTGATGAATTATATTTTGAGCAATCCTATCTAATAGGAATGGATTTAGAAGAAATAAATAAAGTAAAAAATAGTGAAGAAATTTTAGAAAAAGAAGATTTAACTGATGAAATAATATATACCAAATTCTATTTAGAAAAATTAAATAGAGAAAATAGAATTTTAAATAGAAAAAATGAAAGATTAGAAAATAAAATAAAATTATTAAAAGATTTTAAGTAATAGAATAAAAGATAACTGTTCACATTATTATTAAAATTTATAAAATATTATTATTATTATATCTAAAAAAATAATTATATAATTTTATAAGTTATATGAAGATTATTTTAGTTTTTTTATTTTTTTATCGAAATATATTATTCAAATAATAATTGTTTGAACATTCAATTATTTTTTTGAAAAAAATAAATTTAATATTTTCTGAGAATTACTGTTTAAAGCTAGTTTTTTTATTAAAAAAATCATTAAATAAAATTTATTATAATTTTAATTTAATTTAAAAATAAAATGAAAAAAATCTTAAAAAAATGTGATTGTCTTTCCCAACAAAATCCAATATATTTTAATAGCGAAACATCTCATCAATCAGTAATATCAGGAATAATATCAATATTATGTTATTCTTTAATATTCTTTTTTTTAATATATTTTAGTGTAGATGTTGTTAAAAAGAATAATCCAACTTCTTATTTTTTTAAAAAATATATTCCAGATGTTGGAACATATTATTTAAATACAACATCAATATTTCATTATATTCAATTATTAGATGAAAACAATAATATTAGAATAGATGAAGACTCTTTTATTATGTTCGGAACTGAAGAATATATTGATGAATTTTTAGGAGATTTTTCTCTTGAAAATATTGAACATTATTATTATGGTTTATGTTCTCAAAATGATATTTTAAAAAATGAAACAACAATTGATGATGAAAAATTATTTAAATCATATTGTATTAGAGGATTTTGGAATTCTACTTCAAAACAAAATATTTTAACTTCTGATGATGACTTTGTTTATCCATATTTAAAATATGGTAGTAATTCAAAATATCATAAAAATATTGGTTATGGAATTTATATAATTAAATGTCAAAATATTTCTTATAGAAATACTTTCTGTAAAAATAAAGATGAAATAGAGGAAGAATATAATAAATTATTACGAATTAAATTTACTTTAATAGATAATAATTTTGATATAACAATTTATAAACAACCTGTTGTTCCTTATTTATTAGAAATTACTAATCATTTAACAGGAAATACAATAACTTTAAATAATTTAAATTTTGTTCCTGTTAATGTTATTACTGATGATGGAAATATTTTTAAAACAAATAAATCAATTGAATCATTTAGATTTGATTTAAATGAGAAATTATCATATGATAAAAGTGGACAAAATACAGTAATTTCTGCTTTTTATTTTATTATGGGAAATAAAGTGGAAATTTATGTCAGAACATATAAAAAATTTCAAGATGCTTTGGCTAATATTGGAGGAGTATCAAAAGCTCTTTTAATGTTTTGTTTTGTTGTAAATTATGTAATAAATGATTATACAATTAATAAAGATATTAATCAACATTATTTTGCAATTAAAAGGGAAGATTATCAAAAAAGAAAAAACAGTAAATATGTGAATATTAATTATATTAATAGTAATATGAATAATAATGTTAGAAACAGAAAATTTGATACTAATAAAAATCCTAATCTAAGTTATACTTCAAAAGATAAAAGTTCTGATATTTATTTTGAAAGATTTAGCCATCATAAAAAATTATTTAATAATTTTACTATTATTGCAAAAAATAGACAACATATACAATTACAATTAGCAGAATCCAATCCAAAAGAAATGAAGTTAAATAATTCATTTGATATAAAAAAAAAAAAGATAACTTTTAAAAATTATTTTAAAAGTTTATTTGAAAGTAAAAGTCTTATTTCAAAACGATTAATTCTTATAAGAAATCTCTGGAAAAATAAAATTAGTGAAGAAAATATAATTTTCTTAAGTATACAAATCGATAGTATAAATAAAAATTTGTTTAATTATAATCAATATTCTGTTATTAATAATGATGATTTCTCTGAAATAAAAGAGATTTAACAAATTACATTTTTATATTTTTTTTACAAATTATGTAAAAAATTGTAGATATTCTTTTAGTTTTAAAACTTATAAAAAATATGAAATAATAAATTTCAAAAAATGTAAACAATAATTCCAACAATTTTTTATTTTTTTATTTTTTATATCCCAATTAATTTTATTTCTTGTTTAAATTATTAAAAGGTTAGATAAATTAATTTAAATTAAAAACGATAAATGTCTTTATTAAATTCTGTAAACACAAAATTAGAAGCATTAAAATTAATATATGATCCAACAAAACTCCTTTCGTTGTTATTTTCAAAATATAGAGATATTGAAGAAGATTATTATCTTTTATATATTGAGCAATTAGTTTATAATAAATCATCTCATTATAATATTTTGTTCAAAGAATATAAAACTTTTTATTCTAACACAGAATTTTTAAAAAGATATTATAATAATAATGAAAGTATAAAAAGATTACCTAAATTATGTGAATATTATAAAAATTATCATACTTTTTTTTGTAAACCTATTTTAAATAATTTTCATTTTGGAGAATTACTTCATAATTATGATGATAAAAAAGCTGAAATTTTTTATAAAAAAAATTATGCTTCTAAATATAATGAAAGTGAAAATAAAAAAGGTTCTTCATTTTCATCAATTGATAATTTAACTAATAACCAAATTATATTTGATAAAAAAACTGTAGTTTTTATTGAAGAAAATAATAAAGATAATATTACATTAACTTTAGAGAATTCTAAAGTCTTAAATACTAATTTATTTTCTAAAAGAAGTAAAGATGATTCTTTTAGAACAATTATTAATGAGATTATTGGTTATAAAGATAATAAAAGTAAAAAAGTAAATTCAGCAATAAATAAAAAATTTAAAAAAAAAGAAAAAACCTCAATTACAAGTTCCAATAAAAAAAATAATAGAGAAAATGAAAAAAGTAAAATTAAATCATCTTTATTTTCAATAATAAAACCCCAATTAAACAATATTAATAAAGAAAATTACGATGAAAATGATAATAATAATAAAGAAGAAAAAAAAAATTTATTAAATTTTCAGGAATTGAAAAATAATAATAAAATAATGAAAAATTCAAATTTATCAAATTTTACCAAATTAAGTGAAAGGTTATCAATAAAAAATACAAATAATCAAAATAAATTATTAATCAAATCACAAATTAAAAGTAAAGAAAATCCAATAAATCATAATTCAGGTTTAGGGATTCAATCTCCTTATTCTTTATTAATTGGAAATATCAAAAATAAGATTCAAAATAAGAATAATGAAAATATTAATAATCAAAATCATATTATAACAAGGAAAAAAAATAAAAGTAATTGTTATGATTCAAATACAATAGAAAATACAAATAAATATAATTTAAATACTAATTTTTCATCCTTTAATTTAAATTCACCTTATTCTTTATATAAGAGAAATATTAAAGGCTCTAATTTTTCTTTAATAAAATCTCCTTTATCAAATATGTTAAAAAGAAAAAATAATAATCAATCTTCTATACCTCTTCAGAAAAAATTTTCTTCTATTATGTCTCAAAAATCACTTTTATCTCAAAAAACTTTTTATCTTAGTTCTTCTAATTCTTTACCTAAATATAAGAAATTAAATAAAAATAAATCAATTAATTATAAAAGTCATAATAATAATATTTTTTCTAGTCAAAGATCAACCTCAGATAATTCTAATTTAAATAATATTTTTAATAATGGAATTTATATAAATGATAAATTTAAAATTTCAAGAAATAAACTTTGTAATATTATTTCTCAAACAAAATCTTATGGAAAAAATATTTCAAATAAATTGAACTCAAATCATACAAAAAGTGTAGAAGAATTGAAAAAATTAAAAAAAGCTAAAAGCTTAATTAATGATAATTTAGATAATGTTAAAATAATTAATAAAGTATTTGTCAAAAAAAGAAAAATAAATTATAAAAATTCAAATAATACAATTGAAGAAAATTCTTATAGAAGATTCTCTAATCTTGAAAAAATTTCAAAACCATCTTTTGAGAATATAACTAAAAAAATAAATGTTAATTTAAATAAAAATCTATTAGAAAGTACAGGAAAAAAAAAAAATTTTTTTAAAATATTATCACCAAAATAATAGAATATATTAATATATATTTTGTATTAAATATTTTTTAATTTAAAAAGTTAAAATGTTTTATAAAAATTCAAGGAATTTTTGAAAAATAGAAAATAAAAATAATAATATTTTAAATAAATAATGAAAAAATTTTATTTAATATTTTTTCAAATTCATTTAGAAAAATATTAAAAGGAAATTTTTTTCCTAATTATACTAAAAAAGTTACTATATCTCAAATAAATATATATTATATTATTGCTTTTAAAATACAAAATAAAAGAAATAAATACATTTAAATTATTGAAAAAGATTAATAAAATAAATATTTATGAATATAATTTAGAAAAAACAAATTTTAGAAGAATTAATTGTTTTAGGTTCCCGTAAAATCTCATTGTTTTTTATTGAAATAAAATCTGAATAATGAAAAATAAACATAATTTTTCAAAAAAAATTCAAAAAAATTTATTGGAAAAAGAAAAAGAAAAAGAAAAGAAAAAGGAATTTAATAATTAATAATTCTCAAATCATAAACATTATAAATATATAATAATTTTAAATTTTATGTTTAAATTAAGAAATAATATTTATATATTTGCAATTAATTTTATCTAGAAGGTTTTTTATCCAAATATATTATTTAAATAATTTATTTCCTAATATTTATTATTATTAAAATGGCAATATTATAATTTAAATAACATACAAAAATGAGTAAAAGATCGTCTTCAGTAACAAAAACAATTGATATTTCTTCAGAAAATAATAGTGAAAAATGTGATGACTTTAAATTTGAATTGGAAAAAAAAAATAAGAGAAAAAAAATAAAAAGAAAAACAACAAAAACAAGAGCTGCATTAGAACCAATAATAAAAAAGAAAATAGAACCAATTATTATAAATGATTTAATAGATAGAAATAAAACAATGATAAAAAAAAAACAAAAAATAAAACCAATTCCATTAATATTTATATATAGAAGAAATAAATATGATATAAAAATTGGTCATAAAGCAAATTTTTATGATTTAAAAGAAAAAATAAGTAGAATAATAAATATTCCCATTGATGATATTAATATTAAATTAAAAAATTATAATGAAAAAATAGAAGATTCACATTTAATTAAAGATTTAATTAAAAATATAAAATTTCCAATTTTTTCTGTTAAAAAACAATTATTAAATTCTATTTTACTATCTCAAATATATAATAAAAATTACAAAAATAAAATAATAATAGAAGGAATAAAAGATACTGAAGATTTTCTAAAACAAATAGATATTTTTTTTAATAATAATTTGATTAATAAAGATTATTTATTAGAACAGATTGGAATTAATAATTATTCAATTGCTTTTACTTCAAGAGATATTGCTTTTGATTTTCAAAGATATTTAAATATATTACATTTAATTAATAATTTATATTATGATATTAAATATTTTTACAAAAGTGAAAATCCAATTAGATCAAGAAATAAAAATCATAGTAATACTAATGATTTTAAACATTTTCATTATTTTTCTTCTCCTTATATTTCTTCGCCATATATTTCGTATGAGGAAATTAGAAGAAAAGAACAAATGGAAAGTAAAAAAAAGTGGATTTGTGATAAAGATTTTTTTTCAGCTGTTGGTAATTCTAATAGAGTAAATAATGAATATTATGATAGAGAATTTATTTATGATTATTTATGATGTTTTTTTAATATTTATTATTATTATTTATTTATATTTTTTGGAATTATTATATCTATACCTTCATTTTGTTTTTTTTTATTTATTAAAAATCTACTTACATAAGATATACAATTTTTTCACTTAGAAATTCTTTCTTTTATATACATTTTAAATTTTGAAAGTTTCAGATACAATTATATTTATGAATTTAAAAAATAATTATTGAAAAGTATTTACTTTATTTTTATCAATACAATTTCCTATTTTAATTAGAAAAATTCAGATTAAATTGGCTTTTTTTAAATTTTTTTTTATATAAGAATTTAAAAGAATAATATCTTTTTTTTGACAATATTTACAATGTAATATCTTTCTCTCATAATAGACAATAAAATTTACGTAAATAATCAAGAAAAAAAAAAATTATTTTTTTTAAATAAATTAAAATATATGAATAAATGTTAAGGTTTGAATTTGGAAATAATATTTAATATATTATTAAATAAATAAATATTTACAAATATTTAAAATAAAATAAAATAAATAAAGAACATTTGTAAAGATTAGTATTAAATTTAATATTATTCTGTCATGTAATCCTAAATAAAATTCAGAACCTAAATTATAAACTAATAATCCTATATTAATATATATTCTTTAATTCTTTTACACTTTTTGATAATACTGAGATATAATTATCTCCCATTCTTTTATAATTTCAATTAATTATATTTTCATTTCCTTTTCTTTTTAGTAATCCAATTGGATTGGGAATTATTTTATAATTATTTGTTTCATTTATAATTTGAAATGATGATGAATTTAAATTATTTGCACTTTTTTTTTCAAATTCACTTGATTTATGTAATTTTTATAAATCTTCCTTATATTTAGTTTTTTGAAAGTCATTATTAGATAATTTGAAAAATTATTTAAAAAATTTAGTGATTTGTTTATATTAGTTTTTTTTAATTGAAAATATTGATTTTATTTTTTGTTTTATAACTATTTATTATTTTTATATTTATTTTGTTTTGTCTTGTTTTTTTTCAGAATTAGAACTTTCTAAATTTATGTGATTTAAATTATTTAAAACAGGCAATTTAATATTATCTAAACTTCTGAAATTTGATTTTTTTTCTTTTTATAAAGTAAATCTCTAAAATATGTCTTATTATATGTTAATAATATTTCAGATAATTTTTTTTTGTTTCTATTGACATATTTTTTATTTATAAACTATTTTTATAAATTTTAAAAAAAATAGATTATAATTAGAAAATATTATAAATATATTGAAAAATTATTTTGAAATATCCAATTAAATAAATTAAAAAAAACACCTATTAAAAAAAATAAAAAAAAATAACTGAATATAAATATTAAATAAATTTTTATTACTTTCAAATTAAAAAACATTATAAATTCCAAAAACATTATATTTTAAATAAAATAAAAAATATGGGCCAAATGGAATTACAAAATGCTTTAAAAGGAGTATCACATCCAAATCGAAATCTGTTTGAATTTAAAGAAGTAATTGGAATAGGAGGTTTTGGAAAAGTTTGGAAAGTTCAATATAAAAAAACAAAACAAATTTTAGCTTTAAAAGAACTTTCAAAAAAATTAATTTTAGAAGAAAATTTAATAGAACAAACTTTTAAAGAAAGAGATATTTTATCTTCTTTATATTCTCCTTATATATCTAATTTATATTGTACTTTCCAAGATAAAGAAAATTTATATATAGTTTTAGATTATTTACCAGGAAAAGATTTAAGAACAAAAATAAAGAAAAATAAAAAAAAATTTACTGAAGAACAAATAAAATTTATTGCATCAAATGTAATATTAGGTTTAGAATATGTTCATTCAAATAAAATAATTCATAGAGATATTAAACCAGCAAATTTAGTTTTTGATAACAAAGGTTATATAAGAATAAGTGATTTTGGTATTGCTGTTCATTATAATAATATTAATGTTTCTCCTGCTGGAACTCCAGGTTATATTGCTCCAGAAAGTATTATGAATAAATATAAATTTAATTATTCTGCAGATTATTTTAGTTTAGCTATAATTTTATATGAATTAATTAAAGGAGAAAAACCTTTTAAAAGTACTACAACAAGTAATTTAATTGAAGAATTTTCTTCTGTCGAAATTAAATTAGATAATAAAAGTTTAAATGGAAATTTTAGTGAAAGTTTATGTGATTTTATTAATAAAATGCTTGCAATTGATCCTAAAGATAGAATTGGTTATAATAATAATCTTGATGAAATTAAAAAACATAATTTTTTTAATGGAATGAATTGGAAACATATTTATCATAAAACTATTAGATCTCCATTTAAACCAGATAAAAATGACAATAATGATAATGAAAAAATAGAAAATATTAATTTTAATTCAGATGAACATTTAGATGAAGAATTACAAAATAAATTTTTGAATTTTACTATTTTACATAAAATTGATTTTTCTAATCCTTTAACTTATCAAAATGATTTAATTAATAAAAAAGGTAAAAAATCAAAATCAATAACAAATGATAATTCGAATGGATATTATTTAAGAAATAATAATAATCCAAAGAAAAAAATTGCGCCTTTAAAAATATCTAATTTCCCAAAAGACAATCTTAAATTAAAAAAAGATATTTATTTAATTAATTCGAATAATGAAATGAATGACTCTTTCGGAAAAGAACTTATTCTTCCTTTAATAACAAGTAATAATAATTCAGTTAGAAACAACAAGTATGAAAATTCTTTAAATCAAAAAACTGTTTATATTTCTAATCATGATTCTTTTTATAGTGAAAATTCTAACGATGAAAAAAAAGAAGTAATTCAACATTCTAATACTTTAATGAAATCTACAAATTTTAAAAGACCTTTAAAATTATTAAATAATTATAAAAAAAGAAGAAATAGTTTATTTGAAAAAGCAATTGAGAAAACTTTAAGAGAATTTAATCAAAAAAAAATTAATATGAATAAATATCAATAATTTTATATATATATTTGTTTAGTTTTTTTTTTTTGTTTTTAGAGTTATTTAAGGCTTTTAAAGTTTGTTTTTAAATTCATGTTTTATAGTTTATATGATTGAAAAATTGAAAAAATTTAACATATTTATCTGTTTCATATATTATTTTGTACTTTATATATTATTTTAATTAAGGAATATTATTATATTGTTATGATATAAATATAATTGTTATTCAATAAATCTTAAATATAACTTTTTTTATTAAATAATAATTTAATCTTAATACAATCGTGAGAAATGATAATAATTAAAATAATATTTTAAATAAAAAGAGAAAAGAAATTAAAATAATCAAATAGTTAAATTAAACAAATAAAAATAGATTTAAGATTTTTTTTGATTTAATAAGTAATGAAGTAAATAAAAATTTTCTTTGATTTTTTATTTTTAAGATTACTGATAAAAATTATAATATTAATATTGAAATAAAAAAGATTTTTATATTCTACATTAATTATTACTATATTGGAATTTTTTACTTATAAAAAATTAAATTCTGAATTCATTTAAATAATTGAATTATTTATTCACTTTAAAAAAAAGTTTTCAAGGAAAAAATTTCACCTCAAAAATAAAAGTTAATTAACTCATATAAAATTCCTACTAATTATTTTATTTTAATTTTCTACAAACTTTTATAAAAATATATAAAATATTTATTTAATTAAAAACTATCCCTTAAAATACATTACAAGTACAATTAGCTTTTACATGATTATTATTATCTTTATTTTCAGCAGTATAATAAAATCTTGTTTCAGATATATCTTCATTAAATTTTTTATAACTTTCTACATCAATTATTTCATAACAGGGTTTAGTAAAAGAAACATGTTTTTTTGGTTTATTTATTCCATTTTCAGGTGTTTTATTTTCTTCTATTATATTACTTTCTTTTATATTTTGGCCATTATTTATATTTGACATTTTTTTTAATTTACTTTATTATAATATTGTTATTTGTTCTCTTTTATTTTTTAATGTATATGGTAAATTTTTGATAAAATAATACTCAAGGCAATTAAATTAATAAACAAATATAAATTTTTTTTTCAATAAATATATATTTCTTAATTTTTTTTTATAAATAATCAAATTATTTTTTTTAAAATATCCAAAAAATATGTCAGATATAATTTCTTCTATTCAAAAAAATAATCCAAAAGCTGAAGAAGAAAAGGTAAAATAAATAAATAATATAATATATGAATAGAAAGAAGAAGATGATGATAATTGGAATGATTATGATGAAGATGATGAATATGAAGAAGGAAATGAAGAAGCAAAAAAACATTATCAAATAGAATCAAAAAAAGAAAAAAAAGTACATACAAATTTAGGTTTAAAAGGTCTTTTAGGAGATAATAATAATGACAATAATAAGAAAAATTCAAATAATAATAAAAAAGATAATAAAAATTTCCAAAATCAAAATCAATTTTATGGAAAAAATAAACCTCATTTTTTTAATACTAAATACAGTGAAAATAATAAAAGACCATATTATAATAATAATAATAAATATCATCATAATTATAATAATAAATATAATTATAAAAACAGATTTGAACAAAAACTATCTTTTACAAATTCTTCAGGAAAAACTTTTGATAATGATAAAAGAAATTTTAATGAAAATAAATATGATACTTCAAAAATAAAAATAACTTATTCTGGTGATAATAATGATAATTTTAAAAAAGAAGAAGATTCTAAACCTAAATTCACAGGTAAATTAAATTTTTCTGAACAAAATCAAAATATTAAAGCTCCTAAAAGAAATTATAATGAATATAATATTAATAATGAATATTATGGTTTAAAAAATGAAAATGAAGAAGAAGAAAATAAAGAACCTGAAAAAATTGTTTTTACAAATTCAAAAAAAGAAAATAATGAAAACTTGAAAGATTTAGATACAAAAGGAGATTTGTTTTTAGAAAAATTTAAAAAAATTTCTGAACAATCTAATTTAACTGAAAGAAAAGATTCAAATAAAATCAGAAAAGAAAGTTATGAAGATAATTTCAATAATGATTATATAAAAGATAATAATAATGAGTATTTTCAAACATATAGAAAAAAATATTCTAATTATTCAAATAATTATTATGGTCATTATAACAAAAAAAGAAGTAATAATAGCAATTATTATGAAAATAACTATTATGATGAAGATGCTATTTTTAACCAATTAACACAAGAAGATTATTATGAACCAAAAGAAAAAAAAATTGTTAAACCGATGAAAATTATAAAAAAATTGTCTGAAGATAAAAATGAAAAAGAAAAAGATAAAGAAAAAGAAAAAAAAGTGGAAAATCCTCATAAAACAGTTACTGTTAATTTTACTAATAATGCAAAAAATTTAAAAGATTTATTAGGATAAAAATTTTTTGAATAGTTTTTTATTCATTAGGAAAAAATTAGAAAAAATGGAAATATTAATTAAAATATAAATAAATATATATGATTTTTTAATTATTTTTTTTCTTTCATTTTTTGCATTTCTTTTATTTATAATTGTTTAATTGGTTGAATATAGTTTTTATAAATATTGTTTTCATCAACAAATTTTTTTATAGTAAAATCAATATTTTCTTCTTTATAAATAAAAAGTCTTTTTTTTTTGATTATAATCTAAATTAATATCTAAGACAAGTTGGTTTATTTACTTCCAAATTTGTTTATCATAGATTTATCGATCTTAATTTTTTTTTTGGAATAATTTAATCCAGATATATATTATATTTTGACTATTAAAAAAATTTTCTCTATAATTTATTGGTATTTATTCTTTTTTAAGATTTAAAAAAAATTAAATTTTGTAAAATTTATTTTACTGTTTAATCTTTAGATTAAAATCTAATGATAATAATAAAACTAATATAAATATTTAAAGATTTGTTAAAATATTTTCTAAAGATTCCATATTAATATGAATTTCATTTATTATTTCATTTGTTGTTTTCATATTTAATATTTGATTAAATAATTCTCCTTGTTTTTCTTTTTTAACAATAATATTTAATTCAAATGAATAATCTTTTCCAATTTCTCTAAC
>JAJJKW010002098.1:0-14127 GCA_023805745.1 Isotricha sp. YL-2021b | reverse complement strand
GAGAATAGTTCAAATATTTTTAATAATGAAGATTATTCTTCAGAAATTAATGGTATGATTGATATTTTAAAAATCCTCCTACAACTACAAATAAAAAAGGACCTCCTCAAATTGATTTAAATTTAATTAATCAAACTGAATCTAATACTTTATTTATGGAAAATAATAATCTATTAAATATGAAAAATGGAGTTTTTCCTTCAAATAATAATAATATTAATAATATATTTAATTTAAGTCCTATTAGTGCTTTTACTCCACATATACTAAATGATAAAAAATGATTGTTTATATTTTACATAAATAAGTCTTTTAGGTATATTCTTTTTAGATTTTTTTTCTTAATTTTTTTGATTTTCCTTTTTTTTTTAATTTTCACATTTTTTATTGATTTTTATTTAATATTTTATTGATATTTGAATTTTAAGATATTTTTTAAAGATAATAATTTTTCAATATTAAATTTAAATCTCTAAATTTAAACAATTCCATTTTTAATTAATTAATAATAATTAAAAAAAATAATAAATTTTTTACAAATTTAAATGAACCAATTTTTTTCAAATCGGTTGATAAAAATAATATCACCAATTAATGATGAAGTATTCACAATCGAATTGGGTGGTTCAGAAAAAGAATTAAAAGAATTAATGGGAGCAATATTAAATGTAAATCCATTATCAATAAAAGGAATAAGAGATTCTTTTGGCAATTATCACACAATTTCTAGTGCTTTGAAAAATAAACAATTGACAATGGAATATAGTTCTTTTTATTTTATTATTATTAATAATAATCAAATTAATAATTCAATGAACATAAAATTAGATAAAAATAATCTTAATTTTAATCAAAATATTCATGAAAAAAAAGGTAGATCTAATTCTGCTTTAATTAATGTTCATGATAATGAAAAAATTGCTTTTACTTTATTTAATGAAGATTATATTGATAAAAAAAAATATGATATCTTAAAAAGGATGATTAATGAAAAAAATGAAGAAATATTAACTTTATTTAAATTATA
Organism: Isotricha sp. YL-2021b; assembly: GCA_023805745.1. NCBI lineage: Eukaryota > Ciliophora > Litostomatea > Vestibuliferida > Isotrichidae > Isotricha > Isotricha sp. YL-2021b. The sequence goes on along the minus strand of JAJJKW010002098.1, from coordinate 13,100 downwards.
TAATAGACATGGGAAACATATTCAAAAATTATCAAAACAAATTATTCCAATTTTAAATGATTATAATAAAAAAACTCATCATATTGAAGAAATAAAAAAAATTCCAATTCATAATATAAACAATACAGAATTATATATTAATATCTTAAATACATTAAAATATCCTCAACAAGATTTTGATCAATTAAAAAAATTTATATTATGTAATAATAATAAAGTCATAAAAGCTTTTAAACAATATGCAATTTCAAATAATAAAAATGAATTAAAATCAACTTTAGATAATATTCATAAAATTGATAATGAAAAAACAACTGAAAATAAAAATAAAGATGGAAATAAAAAAAAAAAATTAGCAAAAGAATTAAAAAAAGTTGAAAAAATCGAAAAAGAATTATTAAAAATTATATCTCCTCAGGAAAAATTTTTACAAGATAGTATATTAATTTTTCAAACAGAAATAGAAATATTAAATAATCAAGAAAAAAAGAATTTATTTATTAATGAATTTAAAATAAACGATCCATTAAATATAAATTTAGAAACCAAAAATTTAATTAAAGAATATTATAATAAACAAATCAAAAATAAATACTTAAACAATTTTAATGAGCAAGAATTATCAATGTATGATGAATTAATAAAAGAAAATGATGAAAATATAATAAATATATATAAGAATTATAAGACATCAAAAAATATAGAAGAATTATCGAATGAACTTAAAAAATTTATAGATAAAAAAATAGAAGAAAGAGAAAGAGAAATAATATCAACAAGTGAAGAAGAACAAATTGAAGAAGAAGAAGAAGGAGAAAGTGAAGAAGAAAAAGAAGAAGAAAGTGAAGAAGAAGAAGATGATGATACTTTTACTTCAGAATCAATTGAAAGTAGTGATGATAATATTGAAAATAATAAAGATAAAAAAGCAAAATTTATTTTAGATAATATTCAAGATAATGAAAATAATGATAATGAAGAAGATTATATTATTAGTAAATCACCTAATAAAAATAGCGATGATCCTGTAAAATTATTAAATAATAATTATAAAATAAATACGATGAGAAAAAAACAAATTGATGAACTTAAAAAAGATAATGAAAATAATATTGATAATAATAAAAATGAAGATAGTGAACAAAAGTTAAATATTGTATCTTTAAAAAAAGGAGAAGAAATTAAAAATGAATTAAAAAAAGAAAAAAATAATTATAAAATTAATTTTGGAAATGATAGAAAATTAAATGAATTTATGAAAGTAATAAATGGAATGGCTTTTGATGAAAATGATAAAACTAAAATATTTAAATTACTTGAAGATAAAAATGAAGAAATTATGAAAATATATCAAAAATTTCAAAAAAATAAAATGTCTCTTACTAAAAAAGTTTTATTAAATTTATTGAGTTTAAATTTAAATTTAAGAGAAGATGAAAATAATAATAATAATAATAATAACAATAATAATAAAAATGAAGAAAATAGTAAAAATGAAATAAATAACTTGAATAATAATAAAAACGAAACTTTTGAGCAATTTTTAACAAAATTAGAAAAAGAAAATAAAATGACAAAGGAAAAAACATCATATTTATTAACAGAATTTCAACATGGAAATAATATGTTACAATCATTTTGGGAAGTTTATATTGAAGGAAAAGATGATGAAGAAGGATTATTAGAAAGTTTAGAAATTTTTTTAGTAAAATATGGAAATAAAATTCCAAAAGAAAATAATAATAATTTTAAATATAAATTATCAATTAAAGATGGAAATGAAGGAAAAACTCCAGTTTCAATAAAATCTTTTAAAAAAGATTTAGTAAATTATTTTAAAAATTCAGAAAGAAAACAAACAAAAACAAAACAAAAAAAAATTATAGATTTATTAATAAAAGAACATTTTTTAAATGAAAATTGTCAACAATTTTTTTATGAAAAAATATCAAATGAAGAAAAAAATGTTACTGCAGCTTTCGAAGTTTTTAGTGTTACTTTAAATCATATTGATTTTTACGAAACTTTAAATATAATTTATTCAAATAGAAATGGAAATGAACAAAATATAAATAATCAAAAAGGAGAATTTTTAATTAAATTAAATGGTATTTTAGAAAGAGGTAAATTCTTAGAAAATGAAAAAAATATTGTTAAAGAAGAATATGAAAATCAAAATAATATTTTAATGAGTATTTTAGAAGTTTATGACCCTGATGATGAAGATGATACCATTGATTCTATTAAATCTTTTATCAATAAAATTATTCATTCAAAAAAAGTCTAAATCTAATATTTAATTTATTTTATGCTTATATTAATGGTTTTTTTTCTCAATATTTTAATGTAAATTCATTTAAAAAATAAATGAATAATTAATTATTTAATTATTTTTATTTAACATTTAAAATATTATTTTTTATTTATAAGTAAAAATTCAAATTTAAAAATAATCATTTACTTTTTAATTAACTAATTAAGAATAATAATGATGCCAATTTTTATATTGAACATTATTTGAATTTTGTTTATAATTATTTGGTAAATAATTATTATAAGGTGAATTATTTTGTCTTTCATTTATCATAGGTTTATAATTATTGACATTATAAAAATCATTTATATTTGGTTTCTGGTTTTCTTGATTATAATTTACTTGATTTTTAATTAATTTTTGATTTAAATCATTTTTTTTCAAATAATCTCTTGAATTGTTATTGTATATATTTGATGTATGAAGATAACTATTATTAATTTGGTTAGAATAGCTAGGATTATGTTTAATAGATTTTAAATAATCATTATTTTTATCTAATAAATATATTTTACTTTGAGATAAATTTGATGTATCAATTGAAGATGTTCTTTTATTTGTTAGATTTGAAAAAGTATAAGAATTATTACTTTTTTTTTGATTATTTCCATTTATAAAATTATTTATTCTTTCAGAATTTTTAATATTTAAATTCAAATCATTATCATAATAATTTTGATTTTCAACTTTATTATTCATCTGCTCTAAAATCGATATCTTTGAATTTTTATTTGTATTTTTATTTAAAGATAGAATCTCATTATCTTTTTTTATTTCATTACTTTTTTTTTTACTTTTTTCTATTAATTCATCATAACATTCTTTTTTCATTTCCAAATTTAAATTTTCATTATTTAAATTTTCTTGAAAAGCCAAAAAAACAGGATAAAAAATATATTTATCATTAAAATCTTTTCCAGTTAAATAATCACATAATTCACTATAATTGCCAAATTTTATTATATTTTCATCATTATATAATATAAAAGATTTTATATTATTATCATATAAGATATAAATATAATGTGCCATATAATAACAATATAAAATCATTCCAAAAAAATGATATGTTTTATCATTTGTAACTTGACAAATATTAGAAGCTTTAAAAGAAAATTGAATTAAAGAATAAACTTGAATTATACTTTCTTTATCTGGGTTTCTATTACTCCAAACAAAATTTAAAAAAAAATATTTTGGGATATAATCACTTAATCTTTTTTTATCCATAATAATATTTTTACATTTTTCACATTTTTTAGTAGATTGAGAAGAAACATCGTTTTCAATTAATAATAAATGATTATTAAAAATGTTAAAATCCATTTTAACCATTTTTAAATAATTTAAAATTTCTTCAATATAAATTTCCATAACAAAATGGTCTTTATCATATTTTAAATTTTCTTTATTTGAACATTTTGAACAAATATACACTTCGGTTAAATCAAAGTAAAATAATTTATGAATAAAATCAGAATTAATTTTACAAATATTTTCTAAAAGAAATAAGATTAATTCAACAGGGTCACCCATTCTATATAAAGGAAATTTATTATTAGAATAAATTGAAAGATATCTTCTAAAAGATATTGTGTCTAAAGGATTTTGAATATATTTATATTCTTCAGGTAAATTACTTTTTAATTTTGATTTAGATGAATATTCTTTAAATAAATTATATAAGGAATATAATATATTATTATTTAAAACTTCTATTAATTGTTTTTGTAAAATAAAATTTGATAATTCTAAACAATTAAAAAGTATATGTATTGAAGAATGAATATAACATGCATTATGACCAATTGGATTTAATAAAGAAACATAAGTTAATGTTTCATCTTTTTTAACTACTGATTGAGAACGAGTCAATTTGGGTTTATTATTTATTTGGTTTGAAATATTTTTATCATTTTGATTTTCTTTTTGTTTTAAAATGATGTTGTTTGTTAATTTTTTTTGTAAAGAATTTATATCATTATTTTTATTATTTTCATTCTTTGAATTAACTATTTTTATATTATTTGGAAGATTTTGAATAATTGGTTTTTCTAATTTTTTTATATCTTGTTGAGGTGTTATTTTTGGAATTTCTTTTAATTTTTGCTCCTTGATTTTAGGCTCTGGACTAAAATCTTTTTCTTCTATTTTTTTTATTTCATTATTAATTTTATGTTCTTTTATCAAATTTTTATTTATTATATTTTTTTCATTATTATTTAAATCTTTTTCATTGTTTTTTTTCTTTTCATTGTTTATATCTTCTATATTTTTATTACTTTCACTTAAATCATAATTTTCAATTTTTTCAATTTCACTAATTTTAATATTTATATTTTCTTTTTCATTTTCTTTTTCTTTTTCTTTTTCTTTTTCTTTTTTTTCTTTTTCAATGAATTCCTTTTTAGAAATTTCACTTACATTTTTCAATTTTTCATTGTTATTCAATATATTATTGTAATTATATATATTATTTTTTTTAATTGAATCCTTTTTCGACTGTTCAATTTTTCTTCTATATTCTTCTTCTTGTATTGATATTTGAGTTACCAAAGCTATTTCTTCTTCAAATCTTTTATTTTCTTCTTCTTCTCTTTTTTTCGGATGTTCTTCCCTTTTTTTTCGAAATTTAGAGTTATTTGATAATCCAAAATAATTACTGTTATAATTATTTGATAATCTATTATTATAATGGTAATAATTATAATTATTTGATAATCTATTATTATTATAATTATAATTATTATTATTGTAATTTCTATAAAAATTAGAAATATTTGGTTCATTATTATTGGGAATAGACATATTTTTTTAATTTTTAATTGAACATTATTTAAAGAAAATAATAAAGATTTAATTTTATCATATTTTATCAATTAAAAAAAATTGGAAAATAATGTCATTAAAAAATATAAATAATTTCAAATTTTAAAAAAATAACTTTTATTTTTACAAAATATCCAAAAAGAGTATAAACACATTTTTATTTAAATTTCTATAAAAGTAATTTTTCTTTTTTTGCCAATAATTTTTATTTCTTTTTTAAAATCATTATTTTTAGGAATTTTTTTTTGAATTGATTTTTTTGTTACTTTAATAATTTTATCATCTTCATCATCGTTTTCAGAAGAAGAAGAAATAGTTGATGTTTTATCATTATTTTTCATATTATTTAAAATATTATTATAGTTATTTTCCCACCATTTATCATTCCATTTAATTTCTTTTTTCTTTTTTCCTAAACCAATATTTTCTTCTCTTCTTTTAATTTGAATAGCTTCTGTTATTCCATTTTTATTTTTTCCTAATCCTTCTCCTTCAGTCCAACCAAATTTTCCTAAAATTTTTGCACCAAATTCAGAAGTAAATTTTTTATGTGAAACTCCACTTCTACTTTTTTCTTCTATATATTTCATGCTCATTTTGAATAATAAAAAATATGTTTTTTAAAAAGATAAATTATAATGAATAAATATATTCTTTTTATTAAAAATTAGTATTTTAAAAAATTTTTAGAAACAATATATTTTTTTAAAAAAGAAATTAAATGAATATTTTAAAAATATGAATGATGAAGGGAAAGTATCTAAAAAAGATCAAGAAATTCAATCAGGATATGATTTATTAGATAATATCGATAATGATAATAATGATAATTTAAAAGAAAAACAAAGTACAGAAGATAATGAAAAAGAAAATAAAGAAGTAAATTTGAAAAATGAAAATAATAATATAAATAATGAAAAAGACGAGAAAATTAATCAAATTAATGATAAAAATTTAATTGAACAAAGAAATATAATTCAATCACAATTAAAATTTATTTGTAATAAAATTGAAAGTGCTTTAAATAGTTTTCATTCAAAAAAAATTGAAAAAGAAAGAGAAGAAATAGATAAATTAAATACTAATCATATTGAAATAAAACCAGTGACAAAAGATATTTCAAGTTATAAAGTTCAAACTAAGAAAATTCAAGAAGAATTAGATAATATTTATAATATTGAATTGATAAATCAAATTGAAAATGATATTAAAAACAAAAAAGAATTTATTAAACAAATGAAAAAAGATAATGGTATTTTAAAAAAAGCAACAAAAGAACAAGAAAAAGATATAAATGGAAATTCTAAATCAAATAATGAAAATCATGAAATTAAAGTTTTAGAAGGAAAAATAAAAAAATTAAAAGAAGCTTTAAAAATAACGAAAGATTATCATAAAGGACAAGAAACTAAATTAAAAGAACAACAAACTCAAATTGATAATTTAACTAAAAAAAGTAAGATGATAAAAGATAATATTGATTATAAAAAGAAACAATTAAAAAATGAAAAAAATAAAAAAGATGAAAAAGTAAATACTATAAAAGATAATAAATTAGAAGTAATTGATGAAATTGATGATCCTTCAACTTTAGATGAACAAAAATTAAAATTAGAAAATGAAATAGAATCTGAGGAAAAATATTATAAAAATGAATTATCTAATCAAAAAAATAATATTATACAATTACAAAAAGAAATAGAAGTTTTAAATATACAAGTAAAATCAGTTGAACAATGTAAAAGAATAGAAGAATTAAAACAAAAAGAAATTCAAAAATTAAAAATGAGAGAATTAAAAAATCAAAACATTCAAAATAATAATATAATAGAAAATATTCAAAAAAGAGGATATAGTCGTGATCATACAAATAAAAGAATTAATAATGTATATAATTTAAATAATAATTATAATGCTTATCAATGGACAGAAGGAAATAAAATAAATAATAAAATATTATCAAGTGGAGAAATAGATAATAATTTTAATGTTAAAGTAGGAAAAAAAACAAAAAAACCGTTTGAAATTAATAAATTTTCTTATGGAAATAATTATAATCAAAGACCTAATACTGATATTAGAAATTTACCTAATAAAAAAAGAGGAAATAAAAAAACTACTTTAGGTCAAATTGAACAATTAAAACATGATATTCAAAATACTTTAAAAGAAAATGAATTTATAAATGGAAAAATAATAAATAATAATACAAATAAAGTATTCGATAAAAATAATGAACCAAGTACAATTCTTGAAAGTAATATTAATTATGATATATCAGAAATTAGAAATGATATTGAATATTTAAATGATTTAAAAGTTGGAAATTTAGATAAAAAAACATTAAAACAAAATGGAGAAAAAAGAAAACCTTTTGAAAAAATTAATTTTAAATGATTTTAAATTAAATTCTCCTTTAAAAATTTAATTTCTTAAAATATTCTTTTTATAATAAATTTAATATATTATTTTAAATAAAATGTCAATAAATAAAAATTCATCAATTTATATTCAAAATATGAATAATAAAATAAATACATATAAAGACGAAATAGAAACTCTTAAAAATGGAATAATAAATATTCAAAAAAATAATAATACTTTTGATAACTTAAATGCTCCAAATTATTATAAAAATGAAAATCAAATGTCAAATGATTATTTAGATACAATTGAATCATCTAAAAATTATATAGAATTAAATAATGAAAATAATAATTATAAACTTCAAAATGAGATTATTAAATTAAAAAATCAAAATAGAAGATTAAAGGATACTATTAAAATACAAGAAAATAATTTAAAAGAATTAACAGAAAAAATTACAGAATTACATAATCAATTAAATGCAAAAAATAATCAATTGAAAGATATTTTAATTAATCATGAAAATAAAATAAATGAAATGGTAATTGAAAAAGATAAATTATTAGATGAATCAAGAACTGAAAATTTAAATGAAATTGAAAAAGTTAAATTAGAATACCAAGAATTAATAAATAAACAAAATAATGAAATTCAAATTCTCAATCAAAAATTAGAAAATACACAAAAAATAATTTCTAATTTTTTCACATTTTATAATCATAAAATCGAAATTATTAATCAAGTCAAAGTTGCAGATAACATAACAGAAAAATTAGAATTTAGTTTAGATGACAATGAACAAAATTTAAATAATTCAATAATAGAAATTGATATTTTAAATAAATTAATAATGAAATTAATGTTAGATAATAAAGAAATGTATGAATTATTAATTCAATATAAAGATATAATAAAAGAAAATGAAATAATTCAAAATAATCAAAAAAATGAATTATTAAAATTAGAAGAAGCTCAATTTGATAATAAATATTTAAAAGATCAAGTTAATAATTTATTCAAAGAATTAGCAAAAAAAAATAGTCAATATGATTATAATAACAATGAATATTATCTCACAAATTTTGAACCAACTTTAGAATCTTATTCAGATATTAATGAACCTTTTAGAAATATCAGAACAAAAATTGAAAATTTAGAAAAAAGATTGATAAAAAAATAAATACAAAAATATTTTATTTAAATGATTTAACTTTTTTTTTATATTAATAATGAAAATAATATTTAAAATCCTTTTAAATATTCAAAATAAAATTATTACAATGGAATTAGAAAAGTGAAATTAATAATATTGTATATATTTGATATTTCTGAAGTTAATCTTAAAATTTTCATGTTCACAAAACTCTTCACAATTTCAATATTCTATAAAATTTGAAAATATAATTTTATTTGTTTTCTCCTTTTCATATTCTCCTACTCTTTCTTGAGATTTTTATTTTATTTCAATCAAAAAAATAAATATTTTTGTTTATTTTGAATTTTTTATTATTAAATTTTTAAATATTTGAAAATCATGATAGTGACAATGATGAAACTTTTTGTCTAAATATTTAATTCTTCATTTCAAAATATTCTGAATATTTATCATATTTAAATAAACTCCTACTTTTTTATTTTGAAATTACATTATTCCTACATCATTTACAATATTATCATTCTTTTGTTTTCCAATAATTTTATTATTTTATTTCTTTCTTTTTTTTCTATCACCATCACTATTTGAACCAGAATTTGCAGAATGAATAATATTATGAATTTCATCTTTTAAATTTTTTTCTTTAATTTCATTTAAAGATAAATTAGTATTTGGAGTATTATTTCCAAGTGTAGAATTATTTGGTATTGATTGAAATAATTGATTATTTTGATTATTATCATTACTTTTATTACTTTGAGCTTCTACAAATATTGAATTGTTTAATTTATTTTTTTCTCTTCTATTTTTACATATACAATAAATTATTATTGATATTACTAATACTATTATTAATACCATTGATATTAAACCACAAATAATTAAGTTTCTTTGCATTTCTGTATTTGATTTTTGTGAATTTGACATTTAATTTATTTAAATTTTATAATATTATATTATTAATTTATTTGGAGCTATTTTTCTTTTTCAAAAATTAAATAAAAAGGAATGATTTAAATACTATTAAAATAAAATAACTAATTGAATTTAAATTAAATTAAATGATTTAAAAAATGAAGTTTTGATTTTTTCCATAATTTTATCAATAATTAAAACAATTCAATAAAAATATTTATATTCAATTTTTTATATAAACTTAATAATCAAATTTTAATAAATCAAAGAAAAGAAGAGTAAAAAATATGAATTTCGGTTCTTTAAAATGTACTCCAATAGATAAAACAAAATATATTTTTTATCAAAATTTAATACCAAATGATAATAATAATATAAATCAAGAAAACATGAATTATGGAAATTATCAAAATTCAGATTTAAAAAATTTAAAAAGTGAAAATAGAAAAAATAAACAAATATATAATTTCATGTATATAATATTTAAATAATATTTTTAGGGATATATCACCAAGAAAACTTTTTGAAGGGGAAACTGCATTAATATCACCAATTAAAGATTTTAATTTTAGAGAAACCCCGCTTAAAAATGATTTTGTAAATAGTCCTTTAATGAATTTAGATATAAGAGATACTCCTTATGAAAGTAAAATTTAAATTTAATATTTAGAATATTTTTCTTTTTTTAGAAAATCTTTTGGAACAAATCATTTTAAAGATGAATTTAAAGGAAAAAAAATCAATTTTAATGAAGAAGAAGAAATAAATTTAAAGAATAATGATAATATAAAAAATAACAATAATTATATAATTAATAATAATAATTCATTAAATGAGAGAATGCATAATACATTATTAACAAATATTGAAAAAGAAAATTTGATTTTGAGAAATAATAAAAAAAATAATATTAAAAACAATTTAATAAACATTTGTTGTACATGTACAAAAACAAATTGTATAAAAAAATATTGTGCATGTTATGCAAATGGGAAATTTTGTGATGAATGTGAATGTATAAATTGTTTGAATACTCCAAAGAATAAAAAAGAAAAAGAAGATGAAAATAGAAATAAAAAATTAATAAATGAAAATAATATAATATGTAATTGCACAAAATCAAATTGTTTAAAAAAATATTGTGAATGTTATAAATTAGGAAAAGAATGTGGAAATTTATGTCGATGTATAGGTTGTGCAAATAAAATTAATAATAATTTAAATGATAATTTAACACATTTAATAAATGAAAATAATCATCAATATGAATTAAATAAATTATATCCTCATATATTTTGTAATGGTTCACCTTTTATTACTGAATTTATTGGAATTTCTATTGTAAATGGAATTATGAAAATATCAAAAAGACATAATAATGATAATAAAGATAATAATTTTATTCATAAAACTCCAAAATTATCTAATAAGAAAAGAATGAGAAATAATAAAAATGATTCTACGAATTTAAAAACTTGTCCTTCTACAGTTGTTAATTCTAATAATGAAAATTGTGAAAAAGAAATTAATGTTAATACAAACATTAAAACTAAAAAACTTTTATTAAATTAATATGTTATTTAAATAAACTATGACTTAGAATTTTGATTAGTATAATAATACCTTATATTTATATATTTATTATTTATATATAAAACTCGATTTATTTTTTTTAATTTTATTGTTTTTATCCCCAATATTAATATTAATAATATTATTTTTTCATAATCAAACCACTAATAACTTGATTTCTTTCTAAAATATGATTAATATAATCTCTATTAACTTTTTCATCTTTAATTCTTTTTTTTAAAATTTCTTCCATATCAGAATGTTCTTTTCTTTTTTTTTGCATATTTCCAATATTAACAGCATCAACATTTCTTAAATTATTAATCATAGAATCTAATTGTGTATTAAAATTTTTTTCAAAAATTTTTTCTCCAGCTTTTCCAAAAAAAGTATCTGGTCTTAAATCTTTTTCATTATCTGTCATAATAAATCTCCAATGATAAGCTCTATATTTATCATCAATATTATGAATTACATCATCTAAAAAAGTTTTTTCTCTTTTTATATGATTATTTATTTTTCCATTATCATAATCTATTTTTCGTACAGTTTTCAAAAAATTATCATTAAAATTCCTAAATGTTATTTTATTTCTTTTTTTAATTCTATTTTCACTTTTATTTAAATTAGTTTTTATATTATTTATATTTGATTCTGTCTTTAAAGCATTTTTTTCTGTTATAAACATTGAACTATAAAATGGATCTTTTGTTTTTTCTTTTGAATCTTCATTATTAAATATATAATTATAATTTTCATCTAATAATTTTTTCCTCATTTGTTTTATAAAAACTTGTTTTGGTAATATTATATTTGATGTTTTTCCCATATATCTTATTTTTGGTAAATTTTCTGTGGATTTGAAAAATAGATTATTGTAAGTTTTTTTTAAAATTTTTTTTTTTTGTTGTGTATTTATTTGTTCTTTTTTTTTGTTTTTATCCAATTTTTTATAATCATCGAATGTTAATAATTTATCTTCTATAAAATTTGTTTTATTATTTATATCTTCTTTTATGCTTTGAAATTGGTTTGGGTCAAGTTCTGGATAGATTGATTTTTTAACTGGATCTTCATTTTCTTTCATTGAAAAATTCATTTTTTTTAACTTACTCTTAAAAAATAAAATTTTATTATAATTAATAATTCGGATTTGTTATACTTTAATTATTTTTTAATAATATCAAGAAAAAATAATAAAATAATTTGAAAGATAAAAACATTTAAAGAAAATGAACTAGAATATTTTTAAAAATATTCAAAAAACAAAATTAATAGATGAAATTCATTATTGATGATATTAATCCAATAAATCCAAAAGAAACTTATAATTAAATAATAAAGAAGAAGAAAATGAAATTAAAATTGATAAAAAAGATTTTTAGATTGAATACTAAAGATATAGAAATTATTTAATAAAATATATTTTTTAAATAATTTTGCTTCTTTATTTAATTTGATAACAATGAAAGTTTATTATAAATTATAAATTTTCCTAATTCAAATTATAATAATACTAAAAATTGAATTATAACAATCCAATCTAAAAAAATATGAAATGAATAGTAAGATATTGAAATTAAATGTTATAAAAAAATAGAAAAAAATCTGATTATTGTTTATAATATCAATAAAGGAAATTATATAAGATATAATAATAATAAGAGAAGTTTTCATCCAGACACAAAAAAGATAAATATTTTTAAATATATTATTAATAATAATAATGAAAACGTAGTGTAATAATAAATTATTCCTTTAATGACTTTTTTATATTTCTAATTAATATTTAATTCATAGACTTTTTTTACATTGCCTAAATTATTTTTCAATATAAAAAAATTCAATTTTACATATCAATATGTTGAATATTACTTTGATAATAATTTCATTAGAATCAATTAATTTAAAACATATACAAAAAATAATAGAGTCAAATTAGATACA